>JAQGAK010003340.1:0-15500 GCA_034696945.1 Lipothrix lubbocki
ATTATTATTTATTATTATTATTTATTATTTGTTATTATTATTTATTATTTGTTATTATTATTTATTATTATTATTTATTAATATTATTTATTATTATTATTATTATTTATTATTATTATTATTATTTATTATTATAATTTGTTATTATTATTTATTATTATTATTATTTATTATTATTAATGTTTATTATTATTATTTGAACATCATTTTTGCAAATATTTTTTTTTATTTTGTAGATTCTTGTTGATCCCAAGAAAAAACTTGAATGGTCTCAATCCTCACATGGCCAGAGGGAAGACAAGGCTGTAATCGGAGGAGTAGACTGCAGCGGAGAAAAGTATCTTATCGGACGTGCCAGGATTTCTGGATCTTTAACTGTTGGGAAAGTTCATCCGTCCCAAGGTAAATGCTATCTACCCTATGGAGGTCAAGAACATGGCGCTGGAAACTATGAAGTTCTAAAATATAAGTATAATGGATGTTGTATGAAATGCTTTTAATAAAGTTTTTCACCGTGATTGTTACCTGATTTCTAATAATTTAATTATTCAGCCTTTTATAAGGCTAATTAAAATGTATGGAAATAAAATAAAATTAAATTCAATCTCAGCAATTTATTGCAGATGTTTAATTTATTTTAGCGTTGCAGGCTAAATAAAAATGCAATGGCCTCCATTATCTATATATAAATATCTGCTTGCGTTACAGCTACGATGTAAAGTTCATTTGATGTATTAAATATATGCAACGCGTCATCATATCTTACGCGGATACACAGGATTATTTTTATCATGTCAAAAAAAATTGACAACTCCAGTATAAGTAATCTGCTCTCTAGCTCGTTTTAGTAATAGCTTAGTCTTAGAAAAACACACATCACTTAAAAATATTAGGTATTTAGATATAGAATAAGAGCTCAAGCATAGTTGGAGTTATAGCAAGTTAATTGTGTAAAAATGACCATAACAAAATATTGTATTAGATTAATTTCAAGGAGAAAAAACTTCTCCTTTGCAGTGAAAAACTTTAGCGCTTTTTCAGGAAGCATCAAGCCTACAAATATTAGTTACTTAAGTACTCCAGCAGAATTCCCATTAATTAACAAAACCGTTGGTGAGCTGGTGGATGGTGCAGCCGAACTATATGGTTCAAAGGAGGCGGTGTATTTCATTGAGGAAAATAAAAGGCTGTCGTTTGAGGAAATTAAAGATGAAGTGCGAAAACAAAATATTTTGTCTTAAAATAATTTAAATATTCGTTTTTTGAATGATATAATGCAAAATAAATGAATACTAATATCTACATATGAAGAGTTAATATAAATAAAATTGATCAATAAATTATTAGTTTAACTTTATCATATGTGCAAACAGAGCGATAGATTTGCAGCTGGACTATTGAAAGTCGGATTAAAACCCGGTGATCGTTTAGGAATATGGGGGCCCAACTCTTGGCAATGGTACATTGCGCAAATGGCTGCGGCAAAAGCTGGACTTATTTCTGTAAAACTAAATAAACTAAATTATGTATCAATTTAAAACATTGCTACTTGAGGTGCAACTGCAAGGTGGGTTATCCTATTTTGCAAGATGGGCTAACTCCATCAAATCTAACGACGTTAATTTTAAATATCTTTGAATGTCAACAATATTAAATTACAGTGCTGTCTATACGCACAAAGATATTGTTGACCCCCTTTGCAGTAATATGATAGGTAACCTTTCTTACATTTAATACAAATGGACATATAACCCAACCCACCTTGCACCTCAAGTAGCGATATGTAATGTAACCATAACCAACATTATCAAAAATGGGAATCTTTTGACTTGTAATTTCAAGGTATTTATCAACCCTGCATATCAAACTCGAGAACTCTTGTACAGCTTAAATAATGTTAGTATAAAGGGAATCGTTATCAGCGGCCAGTTCAAGACCCAGAGTTATTGCAAAATGCTCTATGAACTAGTTCCGGAAATGAGCGATTCCTCTCTTGGAAATATCCGATCTCCCAATGTTCCAAATCTAAGCACGGTTATCTCCATGGATGAAGCTTCCCCGGAAAAGTAATCATAAAGTCTTCGAATTCTGACTTAAAACTCAAATTGACTTTAACGATAATTTGTTTGGAATACATGATGATACATATTGAAGGTGCGAGGTGGGTTATCTGTATTCTTCTTAAATGCAAGATGGGTTGTCCACCATCATTCCAAGATGGCTTAACTCCAACAATCCTAACGACGTTTTGATTGAATAGCTGTATTAATTTTAATGCTTTTTAAATGCGTTAGCCCACTTTGCAGTAAAGGAGATGGTCGATAACCCATCTTGCGTTTAAGAAAAATTGAGATAACCCATCTTGCATTTAAGAAAAGTGGAGCTAACCCACCTTGGGCCTCCAGTAGCGGTATTCATTCGAACAATTTATCATGTTTTGCATTTCAGATCAGTTTTCACCTACAATCAAATTGTATCGGATGGATCTTCTGGGGAGTCGCAGGTTGTCCTAGAGAAAATCAAAGCGGCAGTGCAGGTCGACAATGTTTGCAATATCCAGTTTACCTCCGTAAGCAACAAAGCACCCGCAGAAAACAACAAAGGAAGTGAATAGTAACATTAGTAAATAATATGAAGACATGATATATGATTTTTCAAATTTAAGGGAACAACAGGCCAGCCCAAAGGCGTGATGCTGTCCCATCACACAATTATAAATAATACATTCATAACTGGAAGGAGGTTTAACGTCAATAGCAAGGTGATCAAATTTTATATGAGAATCCCTATATTTAGCTAATCTTTTTCGCCATTACTAATAATTGATAAAGCTACACAAACACTTGATGTTAATAACAGTATTTTAATCACTCTTGTGCCCGAATCACATATATCTGGCCAAACTATATTTGTCTAAATGTTCAGTTATTATGTTTTTAATTTAAAATACAAAAAAGCTAAAAAATTGAAAAAAAACGCAAAATTAACGTGTCTACAGGATAAATTCTGCTTACCAGTTCCTCTTTTCCACTGTTTTGGAAGTATATTCGGAGTACTTACTGCGTTAAATTACGGTTCTTCGTGTGTCTTCCCCTCCCGGGCATTCAATGCTTCTTTGGCAGTACAAGCAGCTGCTAATGAAAGGTGATAAAAACGCTAGTATTATTTATATTTGAAGATTATTTGCCTTGTAAATTAATTAAACATAAACGTTTCACCATAAATAAAAGTTACCTTTCAAGATCGTAATTTGTAATCCACCCTTCGCAATTAGGTGCACAATTATGTGCGGGACACCGACGATGCACATTGACATGATAAATGTATCTAATATTGGCCGCCTGAATTTAAAATCTTTGAGATCAGCAGTTACTGGTGGCTCCTTATGTCCGATTGAGTTGGTGAAGGAAATGAAGAGCAAGTACACAGTGGACACCGTTGATGTAACAGATAATTTAATACTTTAAATTAGTATTTATTTAATTAGAATTGAAATAAAGTTTTAAAACATTAATAACAGGGTTCCAAGAATAGGAAATATAATTTAAATATAGATAAAATTAATCAATAAATAATATAAATTATATTAATCCATAATAATATAAACAAAATTAATAAATACCTAACAAATTTATACTAATAAGCAATAATAATAAAGAAAAATGATTCGTAGATGATCTATGGCCAGACAGAAATGGGCCCGTTGACTTGCCTAAGTCTTCCGGACGATACTGAAGAAATACGTTCTACAACCGTGGGTTACCCGATTGAACACACGGAGACTAAAGTTGTCGATACGAATGGAAAAATTGTGCCACTTGAGACCGTAGGCGAGTTATGTTTTCGTAATTCCATGACTACCCATGGTTATTGGGGCGACCCGAAAAAAACCGCTGACACAATTGATCAAGCTCGGTGGCTACATACTGGGTAAATATAAAACATATTAATCACTGTGAATTTCCAACTAATTCAACAACGCTTATTTGTGCATGATTTGAATGTTTTATAATAATTACCTAAACTAATTTTCTATTATAAATAATTTTAATAATGGGACGATTTAATATCATTGCAGTGATCTCGGCCTCATGACAAAACTGGACATATCAAGATTGCTGGAAGACTGAAGGACATGTTGATCCGAGGTGGGGAAAATATTTACCCGGTTGAAATTGAGGATTTTTTGCACACACATCCGGACATTATTGAAGCTCAGGCTTTTGGTGTCCCTGACAAGAGACTGGGGGAAACTGTGGCAGTGTGGTTGAGATTGCACGATGGCAAATCTTTAACGGCTCAAGAAGTAAAAGACTTTTGCAAAGGACAGGTACAAAAGAATGTTATTATTGTTAATATTATGAGATCATTCCTCAATTTTTTATGTGTATCTATTAATTAAGATATGAATACAATATAGCTTCTTGATATTTCTTCAACATTTATTATTACTACTACAATGTAAAACTGACATGTTGACTTTTAATTTGTTGTAGATTTCCCATTTCAAAATACCAGAGTACATACTTTTTGTGTCGGAGTTTCCGACAACCGTTTCCGGCAAGATCCAGAAGTTTGTGATGCGGGCAAAAACAATTGAGTTGTTAAATTTGAATTAAACCAACATATGAATCACGCCAGAATTAAATGTAAAATGACTAAGTAAGTAAAATATTCTTGGTTGTGCAAATCTCAGGGCTCAGGGTGTTTAGTCAAAATGTTTAATCAAAATAAAAAAAATGCATATCGTCACTGAAGAGTTAAGAGTTGAACAAAAACATCTACACGACGATTGTTTTTCATTTGAATATTTGTGAAATATCTATCAAACGTAGGCATTCTTGCGTTTTATTAGCAATTGTGTAAATAAGTAGTTACGTATAGGTTTATTTGCCCTTTACACAATTCTAAGTCTACTATTTTGATTGTCAAAATATGGTAACTGTACAAATTACGCATGATACTAAATTGACGAGACTTTGAGACCTTATATTTATTTTCCACAACGTTCGCGAAAGAAAAGTTTGTACATGCTGTTAATATTGACATTGTCATGCGGGGAAACTATTATTTCTTGATCGTTAATTGACAATCGAGTAGTCTTCATTGCCTAAATAAGCTGCACGTTCAAAGTGATTTTAAAGCATTGGGATTAAATTCAAACTAGCAAAAGTTTCATATCATGTTGGTGATGTTAGATATTGATTTTATGAAAGTTACAACAGAGATTATAAGCATGTATGTATGTATCTATATGTAAACGCGTTACAAAAAAGATTGCAATGATGCGGTCGCGTTGCTTAACTGCAAGTTTTACTAGTTTCACCCCCTTATACATACTATTATACATCATCGTTCCTAAAGAACCTGAATATCTGCTTACAGATACGCTGTCAAGGTCAAACACGGCGGCGTAATCATATCACACACATGTTCACACGATTATTTTTATCATGCCAAAGTCTTACATCTCCAATTTCTGCTCTCCAACTCGTTGAAGAGCTTGGGCTCATAAAAACACACATCGGTCAAAAATTACTTGAACCCAGAATAACATTTTCATACTTTAACATAACTATTATTATAGCTGGTTTACAGTTAAATTAGTGGGAAATTAAAATATTAATATATGGAAATTAAAATAGTGGGAAAATGACCGTATTAAAATATTGTATTATTAGAGGGAATTTCAGGAGAAAAAACTTCTCTAGTGCAGTTAAAAACTATAGCGCTTTTTCCGGAAGTGTCAAGCCCACAAATCTTAGTTACTTGAGCATTCCAGGGGAATTTCCCCTAATTCACAAAACTATTGGGGATGTCGTGGATGATGCAGCCGAACTACACGGTTCAAAAGAGGCAGTGTATTTCATTGAGGAAAATAAACGGCTGTCATTTGAAGAAATCAAAAATGAGGTGTGAAAATAAATTTTTCGCTTTAAATAAAATAATGGAAAATAGGTAGTAATATTTTGATAAAATTCAATTACTTCTTATAACACTACTCAATGTATACAAATAGAGCGACAGACTTGCCGCTGGATTATTGAAAGTCGGATTAAAACCCGGTGATCGTTTAGGAATATGGGGACCCAATTCCTGGCAATGGTACGTTGCGCAAATGGCCGCGGCAAAAGCTGGACTTATTTCGGTAAAATTAAATGCCGATGTAGCATATTATGTAAACAAAATTATTGTACTTATATATAAAAATTAACTTTATTTTGACTTGCAATAATTTTTACAGGTATTCATCAACCCGGCGTATCAAACTCGAGAACTCTTATACAGCTTAAATAATGTAAGCATGAAAGGGATTGTAATTAGTAGTAATTTCAAGACCCAAAATTATTTCCAAATGCTCCGAGAAGTGCTTCCAGAAATTAAGGACTGCTCACCAGGGAATATTCAATCATCCAAGGTTCCAAGTCTGAACACAGTCATTTCCATGGAAGAAACTGCACCGACAAAGTACTTACAAGTTTGACTTTTTAAATCGGAAAGTTTTTATTGTATGCAGTTAATTATCATTGCGTATGGTACCCAAAACATTCGTTAAAAGCTAAAATCTGTACTTATAACTGCAGATCAATTTTTACATTCAACGAAATTTTGTCTGACGGATCATCCGGAGAAGCTCAAACAGTCCTTGAAAAAATAAAACCCGCAATTCAGTTTGACAATGTTTGTAACATTCAATTTACTTCGGTAAGAAAGTCCTATTAGGAAATAACTACTACCATTGAGGCGTAATTAAATAATAATAAATAAATAGTACATAAATTATGAATAAATAAATAGCAATAAATAATGAATAAGTAATAATAAATAAATAATAATTAATAAATCCTCAAATATTTAAAGGGAACTACTGGAAATCCTAAAGGAGTGATGCTTTCACACCACACGATTGTTAACAACGCTTTCTTAGGAGGGAAAAGACTTGGCTTCAATAGCAAGGTGATGTCATTGTTCATTATGATTTAAAATTATTTATTATAAATTCAAATAAAGTTTATTTCTGTGGAAGTATTAATCTAAACTACTATATGGATTCTGCATGCAGGATAAATTATGTTTGCCTCTGCCGCTGTTCCACTGTTTTGGCAACGTCAACGGTGCCATTAATGCACTACATTTCGGCTGCACCACTATCTTTCCATCAAAGGCTTTCGCCGCTAACCAGGCAATGAAAGCTGCATCTGAAGAAAGGTAAACACTCACACGCTCAAAAATTCGAAAATAGATAATTCTATTTCTATTTTAATTAAAGATCATATTAAATCTCTGACAATAGATGCACAATTATGTATGGAACGCCGACAATGCATATTGACATGATTAACGTCACCAATATTGAGAATCTAGACTTAACTTTGAGAGCGGTGTTCACTGGTGGCGCCATCTGCCCTATTGAACTGGTGAAGGAGATGAAGGTTAAATACAGAGTAAATGTTGTTGAGGTAAATTTGCTAAATAATAATCAATTAAACAAAAATAGCTAAACGTAATAAAAACAAGTAAATAAAAATTAGTAAATAACAAATAGTAAATAAAAATTATAAAAAAATAGTAAATAAAAATTATTAAATAATAAAGACAAATAAATAAAAATGTGATACGTTGTTCGCTCTATGACTTCTAGGCAGCCTATGGCATGACAGAAACAGGCCCGCTCACCTGCCAAAGCTTGCCAACAGACAGCGACGAAATCCGATCCACAACTGTCGGTTATCCGCAAGAACACACAGAAGCAAAGGTTGTGGATGAGAAAGGGAAAATTGTCCCACCAGGAACAGTTGGTGAATTGTGTTTCAGAGGATACATGGTTATGCAGGGCTACTGGGAAGACCGAAAGAAAACTTTGGACACCATTGACCAAGCCAAATGGGTACACACAGGGTGAGGAACTTTGACGAATGTCAAACTTTATGAATAATTTCATGAATTTAACAAAAATTTAAAAACATTGAAGATTATGAATATACACTACTATGTCGTTGCATTTTCCAGTGATCTTGGCCTCATGACCCAATCCGGACATGTTCAAATTTCAGGAAGACTAAAAGACATGATAATAAGGGGCGGTGAAAATATTTATCCACGTGAAATCGAAGATTTTTTGCACACCCACCCACATATAATTGAGGCGCAAGCCTTTGGCGTTCCTGACAAAAGATTAGGAGAAGAGGTTGCAGTGTGGTTGAGGTTACATGCTGGGAAAACGCTGACAGCTGACGAAGTCAAGACTTTTTGCAAAGGACAGGTAAACGATTTTACATTACTGTGAAGATTTCAGGCATTAACAAAATTTCTTTTGAAATATTGTTTACCTGACTG
Organism: Lipothrix lubbocki; assembly: GCA_034696945.1. NCBI lineage: Eukaryota > Metazoa > Arthropoda > Collembola > Symphypleona > Sminthuridae > Lipothrix > Lipothrix lubbocki. The sequence continues at coordinate 8,338 of JAQGAK010003340.1, forward strand.
ATTGCAACAAGCATCAAGATGTTGATAAATTAGATCTGCTGCTCTGAATTCGGATACGTGCACGTACAGAATTATTTTATTTCTAATATTTTAAAACCCGGATTTTGATTTTTCACAGATTTCGCATTTTAAAATACCTCGGTACATACATTTTGTATCGGAATTCCCGAAAACAACTTCCGGGAAGATTCAGAAGTTTGTGATGCAAGCTCAAACCATTGAGATGTTAAAGTTGAATTAAGCCAAAAATAATTTAAAATTAATATTATGCATATTTATTGTGTATTTAGTGTTACTGTGAAGTCAAGGTGAAATGCACGTGGTAATAATATGGAGTTAATGAAAAAAAAATTACTAAATAATTAAATTATATTACAGGGTAAATATCTCGGGGGAAATCAAAACAATTAAGGGCTTACATTATATTTGGCGGCTTTGTGCATACATTAATTTTTAAGCATGTGCAAAATATACTTAAAATTAAAATGATTCAGATCGTATTCAAATCGGATCGCACGATGTTGTGAATTCGTTCCATTGACTGTCACTGCTACACTCACAAGTTCCAGTGCTCGGATTACATTGTAATCGTTGAATCGGATCGCATTCGAAACTTTGGATGTCATTACCATTGCATTTCTGTCCAATTCCAAGGACACAATTATACATGACGCTGTTCCAACTGGCTGGAGACACGCAGTCGCAGATCAGACTGTCTTGCTTGCATTCCAAATGGTGTCTTGTACTACAACCGACTCCGACATTTCCATTTTCCAAGCTTTTTCTCCTGCAGTCATCACCATAAGTAAGGACGCATTGTTCAGTAATGAAGTCCATCGTTGATGGCGGAATGCAGTCGCATTTATGGCTTTCTCGATTGCATTCCAAATATTCAGCTTTACTGCAACTCGGGTAGCCGGACAATGTTTTACCACATGGTGAATCAAATCTCGACACGCATTTTCCAATTTGTTCCTCCCATATTAACGGAGGTTTACACTCGCAAGTATTTGATGACGTATCACAGTGCAAGAAATAGCTGGGATTACATTGATTTATTGAACTCTCGCAAGGAAATCCATGTGGGAGGAGACACTTGAGCAAATATTTATCCCACAATAACGGCGGTTGACATTTGCATTTTAACGTTAATGGACTGCATACTAAGTTTTTATCTTCGTAGCAAGAATAATTGTCACTGTCTACCTTACAGCGGTCTCTGTACATTTGAGACCATGCTGAGTGCACAATAACGAGGCTTATTATTGTTACGAAAATATTTTTAATTTGACCTCGAACTAGCAAGATATTGGTATTCATGGTAAATATATCTATAGTTACAATGTTCCGGAACATAAAACAATGTCTGCGCTTTGTTATTATTTATTTACTAAAGATCAAGTTTGTTTTTCGACAACAATGATTTTTGTTTGAATTCTTGTTGTACGTATTATGTGTATATTGTAGTGAAATTTTATTACTAGTTGCACCTTGCACTTTTAGCAAGCTGTTCGATCAAAAGATCAAAACATTCGTTAACAGAGAAAAGTTATTATTTTGTTAAATTTTATATTACGCTGTTTTACTGATACGCAGGAATCCATTAAGGACTATTGACACTACAAGTGTACGTTTAAGTAACCTACAGATAATGAAAATAGAGATGTATTAATATGTAATCTGCAACTTGTAAGTATATTTTTGCTAATTGAACACAAAATCTATCTACAGATATAATAAAAACTATATGTGGTATCTAATTTCAACATTTTTATCTGTACTTGTTACCGTATCAAGTTCTGTTGAATAATAAATCCATTAGCTATTCTTTTGACCAACAGATAAACAAAAAAAATACGCCAATCTTCTCTTTATCAAATTTGTCATATAATTTATTACCGGGAATTTTGACAGTGACGGTGAATCACCGTCGGTAAATTGGTGACAAGTGCACTTGACTCTTATATGGAACCATAGAACATTGTGCAAATAAAAACGAACGAGAAGAGAACTGCCTTTGACAGTATAATACATCGGGTTGAATTTACCTTCCTAGAATCAATTGATTAATTTAAATTTATTCCAATTAAATATTTGAATACAACTGCAAATTTAAATATTTTGAAAAAAATGTCAAAAGTCAAGTTCCATGATTACAAACCCAAGGACAAACATATGTTGTGGGTCCCCTGCTCCGATGGTAATATTCCTCACGACGCGGTGTGTGGTGGCGAGGATTTGGGTGTGAATTTATACGTTGCTCGAGGAGTACTGGACGGTGTTCTGATTCCTGGAAAATTACATCCAGAATACAAACTCTGCTATGTTGCCTGGGACGGTAAAGAACATGCTTTGAGCGATTATGAGGTATTTATCATAACCTTTATTTGTAATTTATAGTGTTATTTTTTATTATACAATTTATTTTATTCAATATTTATTATACCATTTATTTTATTTAATATTTATTATACCATTTATTTTATTTATTATTTAATATGCAATTTATATCATTTATTATTTATTTACTATTTTAGTATAATTAATATCGTTCCATAGCAATATGCTGAGCAAAATAGGATATAAACTACGTTGAGTTTTTTTTAGATCCTCATCGATCCCAAGAACAAACTGAAATGGTCCAGTTCCTCAGATGGAGAGAAGGTTGACAAGGCAGTGATTGGAGGGAAGGACGCCAGCGGTCAAAAGTATTTGATCGGTCGCGCCGTCGTTTCTGGGGTTTTATCCGTGGGCAAAGTTCATCCGGACCACAATGTCTGCTACCTCCCTTATGGGGGTCAAGAGCACGCCGTTGAAGAATATGAAATTCTAAAGCATGAATAAAACTTGATTGGAAGTCATTCAAACAACTTGATTTGTTTTATGTGAATAAAAACTGAATATTTTCCTAAACACAAAAACACTTTAGATGATTCATGAAATGATTTGTTACAAGTTATTTTAAAATCGTGATGTACTATTCGTGTATGGATATTAAAACCCGCAGTTGATAGCCGGATAATGTTTAACTTTAATTATTTTTGCATCATAAGGAAAACAATAACTTATCGAAGTACAAAATTTATTAATAATAATACATTTAAATTATTTTTTAACATCAAATTAAGGTGAATTATGATTGCCATAAGCTAAATAGTATGGATGATGTATCAGACATATAATTCCCTCTAAATTCTTCGTTTATCCTTGAAATAAAACAAGTATCGACTAAAACCGCACAACAAATTCATCACTGGCGAAGATAGCTTCCTAAGTTTTTGAGCAATGAAATTTGTGATAAAACTAAAACAATCATCACTCCCAAAACAATTCTTCGATTGTCTAAAAAATCTCTGTCCCGTAGGAACAAACTGGCTGAAGAATCCGCAGTGTCTCAAATAAAATCCTTGCTCGTCATCTCTAATTTGACAAACTCCACCAGCAAAGTCAAGTCGTCCTTTTCTAGAAGTGGCGTCTCCAGTGAAATCCGCAGATAATAAATTGTACCATCTACCATTAAAAATCCTGACCATTTGGTTCCCAAAAAGAGCCTTTCTCTCCAAGAATCCTTGATCGGGGTCGAAATTTTCTAAAAAAGAATGCAATCCAGTGAGGTAAGAACTGAATTGAGGTTTTTTGAAACTAGCGATGAGGCGCCAAGAAGTTTCTTCCGAAGATTTAAACCAGGCAGTATAAGTTGTACTGTTTAAATTTAGAGGTCGCCCGTGAAGCAGAAATTGGTAAGTTAATCCATCTTTCCATGGGAATAGCAAATAACTTTGAGCTCCGCAACCTTCACTACCGAATTCTCCAATGTGCACATCCGGGCCAATTGCCAAAGGTGTGACTTTATAATCTTCAGGAACTTGATGAGGGTCATCGGAAATATATTCACTCCAAATAGAAAATAAAATTCTACGTTCATTTTTGCTGTTCACTTGCATGCCAAAATAACCTCCGGAAAATCCTGTTGCCATGGCGAATAATCCAATGTTATCGTAACTTTCCGGGACTGTGACTTCATTGTAGAAGTATTCCACAGCGTCTCTAAAATTATACCAAAGATGAACTGATGGGCCTCTTCGACCAAAATATGAATCTTCTTCCAAATTAAATGTAACTTTATTTGTCGGAATTTTGTGGGTCAATATAAGATGGCTGACAGTAGCAAAACATTCAGTGGCCTTTTGGATTCCTTGGAAGTCAATGCAGATATAGCCGCTCTTTCTGATTTGTGCAGTTCCTATAAACACGATTTGAAATTCCTTTCCCTCACTATTTTCGATCAGCACATTCTTCCTTAAGACTTCATCAGTGATGTTCTGCTTGATGCAAATTTTAAATTCGTTATTTTTACAAGCTTGTAAGCGCAATTGGATGGATATTTCGTCGGGGATATTCAGTCGGAAATATAAACTCCAGATTGATCGAGAAGAGTCCCAATTTTTTATTCCATTTTCAGTTACACTAATTTCACTGACTGTGTTGTCGTTTTGAGTTACAAATGCATTTGCAGATACCGGAATTATAACTAAGTCGTCGGTTCCTGATTCGGTTTTTGGTTGAACGTTCATGTTGTAACAATAAGTTCATTCATAAATGTTAATTTATTTATATTAGTTATTTTTAGTTCTTATTTTTATTTGCTATTTTATTTATTATTTTTAATTATTATTTGCTCTTGTTATTTATTATTTGCTCTTGTTATTTATTATTTTTATTTTTAACTAAAATTAATTATTTGTTTTATTATTTTTATTTTTAACTAAAATTAATTATTTGTTTTATTATTTTTATTTTAAAATTTATTTATTCATTATATTACTATTTATTTACTATTCATTTAGTTATTATCAAACTAAGTTTAGTTGAACTTACACGGCTACAATAAATATTACTGCCTGAATTTTAGAGAATAAATAAACTCAATAAATGGCTCAGAGTCGATGCAAATGCGTAATTTTTGACTGTATATTTCGTGACTTCATATGCATCATCCGCAGCTAATATCTGGGTTCATTCTGGTTCATAGTTAGTTGTTTATAGCTTCTAAACAAATAAAAAAGTGTCGTCTATCTTTGATTCTGAGATTGTATGCATGAAATTAAATCTCAGTGAACTAAATTTTGTTGTAATCTCAGTCGCGGCATAATTACCATGCCCTTAGATCTTTGCTAATAAATTATACCAAAAATAGATGTATGTACCTCCCTGAAAGACAAAATATTATGTTCAACGCTAAAACGTTTAAGAAATTGTGCGCAGTTTTAATACCAATACCAGAAATAGTTTATATATGAAATAAAAAACATATATAGAACAAACTGTACAATTACATACAATACTGCGATGTCAGTTAAGTTTATTGAATTTGTATTAATCAAAATGTATCAATATTTCACATCAAGTCGTATTTATTTTTCCAACATCCTTTCCTTGTACAAATATTAACACTTGAGATAAAAGTTGTAACATATAATATTGCATCCTTGTCCAGTTTCTGTTGCAAAATCAGGAGTAGAAATTAAGGATTTGGAGTTATTATTACTTATTACAATTCGTACATATTGTGTAGGCAGTAACTAATGTTTACAACGAAATTTTGGATGAAAATCCAGTTTTACAGCAGGATGATTTACAAGGGTGTTTGGTGGCAAGGCACTTGAATTAACTCGATGTCGTTCCGAGTAGCTAAATCAATAACGATATAACATACTTAATGTTCTTAATTAATGATACTAACAAAAGTTTTCTTCATTTGTTTTGCTACTAATGGATTTTTATTTGACCAAAATGATTCCAATGACAAATATAGTAGAACTTAATTTCAATGTGACCTAGTCTGTCGTTTGTGCTAATTATTAAATAAATTATTTTATATAATTAAATGAATAAATCAAATCCTTTTAATTATTATTGTTTCGTTATGAAACCTACCTAGTATGAAATTCAAACATTTTGTAGCGATCAACAATTTATTTATTATTTAAAAGAAACATGTAAAGGAGTACTTTATTCTTAATTATAAAGATAAAAACTTAATTTATAACATTTAGAAAACATAAATACAAGAAAATCGTTGTATTGTAAGTATACTTATTAATGTCATGTACGATTTGTTTTTGTCAAGTTAGTACCAAAGAATCCTTAATAATAAATTACAATAATGCAGCTTACTGAAGGTTTTTGGGATGAGCTTGCTTATGTATACAAATAAAACCTTCATGTAGTAATACTTAATTATTAGATATAAAACCTTGAACTTACATTTTACTTATGCTTAAATTAATTACTGTTTTTTAATTTCACAGACAATGCTACGAAGTATGGAAGCCATAATTTGATATGTATTTGTAGAGTTTATCCATTGTCTCCAGTTATCGCCTCCGTATATTACGCTGTATAGTCTTTATATTTTAATTTATTAATCATATACTATATTAATTTATTAATGCTCATCTTGTCTTTACTCTTGCACGAGTTAAATTTTTTGTAGGTAATGAAAAAGGTATCATAATTTAATTATTGGCATCCGTCAAAACATTGGTTCTATAGAGCAATTCCTATAGTTAATATACTACTAAGAGGACTTGAATCGACATGTAATGGAGCACGGACTGAAAGATTAATAGAGAGAGACTTGAGAAAAGAAATATTCCGCCCCAGAAAGGATTTGAAGCCATGGGCGTTTGAAGTAGCAGCGAAGAGTATCCTGAACTCATTAGAGCACTGGCATGGCACATGGTGTCCTCATACAGTTCAATGATCGGAATAGAATTTCCTTTGGAATCAGTACATGTTGGCTTTCGCAATGATTCGTACATTGAATGAATCAGGGGTATGTTGTCAGTTGAGTGGGATTGAAAACTTTCTCTTAGCCAGCGTCGCAACCAAGATCCTAGAGATACAAGCTCACAGTCGCAGATCCAGTCGTTGCCATCCAGGATTAATCCCCCTGCAATTACAATTAAATGATTATTTTAATTATGAATATAAAGTATAAATAATAAATACAAAATAAATACTAAATTAAGTATAAATAATAAATACAAAATAAATACTAAATTAAATATAAATAATAAATACAAAATTAATGCAAAAATTAATGCAAAAATTAATGCAAAAATTAATGCAAAAATTAATACAAAAATTAATACAAAAAT
>JAQGAK010003341.1:0-15499 GCA_034696945.1 Lipothrix lubbocki
TTTTGTAAATAATTTTCAAACACTTTGTCGAATTTGGAGTGGAATAAACTCCAACCATTAAGAAATTTTATGAGATTCCGAGCTTGTAGCCATCCATTCACCAACGAAAATATTTGTGCTACAGGTACTAAAAGGTAAATGATATGTTCTTCGAGACAAAGGATCGATGCTGTGGCATTGTTAATTCGATCGTCGTTTCGAATCATTTTAAATTGATGCTCAAGTTCTATTGAAAACCTAAAGTGGAAAGCAAATATTTTAAATGATTACAAACCCTCATTGTAAAATTGTTTGGGAATAAATTAGACGCTTTAATTATATATAGGTACATGCCTTGAAAAAACAGGCCACTGAAAAACGACATCGATAAAATTTGCAGCCATAATGCCAAAAGTCCATATGGCTATTAACAGACATAAAATGGTGGACTTATTGAACAATCGAAACAGAAATTTCTGTCTTGAAGGATCGTTGCCATTATATCGTAACGGACAAGTTCCAGCAAAGTGTAAGAGTTTAATTGCAGCGATAAGCTCGCCAGACACAACAGGATATAATTTTTCGGAACTAATTTGCCCGTTGGCTTGATTGTAGTCCGTCTTAACAAACATCTTGTTCATTAATTGATATTTACAATTAACTAAGCAGAAACTAACCAGCAGCAACTTCAGAACTCAAATTTCAAGTTTCTAATCTACTGATACATCGATTTCGTTACGAATGTATAGCATCTGTATAGATACATATGTATTTTTTCAACGCGACAACACAAGTGTATCAGACCTTTTGGGAAAATAAAGGAAATGCTTTATTTTCGGTGGTACATACTACATAATCTAACACAGCATGGAATACAAATAATATGCAAGGAAGACATCAGACCGTTCCGTTTTAATTATTTCATTGGATCTTGGGGTGCTGGTCTTTAATATTGTAAGTAACAGAAATTAAAATATGTACTAAATCATACATGTTATGTTTCCACTTAATATAATTGAATGCTACTTAAATATTAGCTCAGCCGTAGCTCTGTCAAAAAGTAATGTACGACCCATGACCTATACCTGAGCAATGAGCATGTATTTTATCACTTATCATTTCTCCTTGGTCATATATAAAGTTAAGTGTATACTTACAAGTTCACATCACCTTAAAATGCTTTTTGTTGAGACTGGTGCAATAAAAGCTGTTGCATGTTAAGTTTCGAATGTCGAAGTAATTGATAAATGCTAAACGGATTAACTGATACAAACATTTTACGTATGCATGTATAGAAATGAGTACTAATAAGATCACATAATAAAGCACGTATTGCATTGGTATGATCAAACTGCTCTTGTATTTTAAACACATCTTTTTACCAACCTGCCTGTCATACTTATCCCCCCATTTATTATTATATCCCTACTATACCTATATATGTATACACACACGCATTTGATGTTAAGCTAAGCCCTCCATGGAACTGAACTTTATCAATGTAAAGATAGTACATAAAGTCATTTCAGTCCGCGATTATATTAGAGCATGGTCATGGTAATGGATTATATTACAGAAATCTGTGCCTAAAAATAAATCACAATACCAACCGTTAGCGACCTTTGGATCGAGTCTTAATGCATTGCATGTGCAGGGTTACAGGAGTATCAGTATGCGTCTATACAGAATTAAACTTTTATCTTTATTCTATTAAAACAGACATCCCCATATTTTAATATCTCTATACAAATATAAACTGCATGTGACAGAAACCTTATTCTTTTTTTATCTGCAGGTTTATTACACAATATTATATAGTCCATATGACATAATAAATTCCTAAGCCGCAACGAAGTACTAAACAAACTGGAATCGAGGGGTGACACTCCTCATTATCAGCACGGTGTATGTATGTATTTACACAGAAATAAAGATCATGAAAACGTTTTGTATCCCGAATAAAACGACAAACTTTTACTAAACTGATGCTATGCGATGAGATGAAGTGGTTTCTTCCTGTCCCGACTCCTGGACTATATACTAGTAAGAGGAATAGTTCATTGATTGTTCTGGGAATAACGCGTGAGGTGTGAAATCAATAATAGCATAATTAACACCCGACAAATAATTGCAAATAATAATAATTTTTAACTATAATAATGAATTAAAATTGTACAAAAATATTTGTGCAATTCGTTAAAATAAATTCGGGATCAATCGAAATAAATTACACAATAATATGCAGTAGTAATATTTACAATATCTACTTTATTTTTAATACTTCAATATACCGTTTGCGTTGTAAATTAAAATAAACAATGTCAGTCAAAGGAGCTAAAATTGTTGGTGTATCTGTTTCGGGACAACAACCGGGGTCTGTTTCTGGACCAATTACCAATGGAACAACGGTTCAAAATGTAGGTATTATTTAATATTTCATTAATTTTTTAGTAGTGACTATGATGTGCTCTTGTGCTCATGATTTTGTGATTGCAGCTATTCTTTAGTTAAATACAAAAATCCAATTATTGTACTTCTAAAAATATACCTGAATATACGTTGTATTTACATATACAAATTTAATTAAATTAAATCTTAACATTTTTTAATTAGTGAATAATTCTTATCATGACATTTACTTATATTGAAAGAATATATATATTCTTTCAATATAAATGCCATGATAATAATTATTATTATATATTATATATAATTATTTATATATATATTCGTTTGAACAGAATTCCCAGCGACTGAAAAATGATCTCATGAAACTAGCTTCCGATGAAATAGAAAATTTCCGAGAGTACAGGACAGCCGGGAACAAAATCTTTGATGGACTCTCCAAAATGATCAAGAACTACTCCTCGTTTAAGATCTCCCGACAACTTATTGCTGGAAGCATGGGAAAAAATACCTGTCTTGGCTACAACTTTGAACCTGACTTCGATGTTATTTTGTTTGTTCGGGATGTTACTTCCGTAGATAACGTCGTCGAAGAAATTTACAAGAACCTTAAAGAAAAGCTCCCCTCCGAATGTGAAAAATGGACCGGCTGTAAATACGATTCAAAAATGCTTGAGAAGGCGAAAAAAGGCCTGAAATTACACTTTCCCATTAAGTTGGGAGACAAGAATGTCAAAATTGACTTCGATGTCCGCCTGGCCTTCGATTTCCACAGCAATCCCGATGAGCAAACGAAACAGGCATTGGAAATGATCAAGAAGTGTAAAAAACCGAACGAAGATTGGTATTCTTACAGCAGCAGTTTGAGTGAGAAGACTGTCCAATTTGTGAACAAGCAACCTAATTTCGTTCGGCAAGTAATCCGACTCGCCAAGTTGTGGGATAAAGCGGTAAAAGTCAGAGGACCGAACACTTACATTTCCGGAAGATCCTCCATCATGGAACTTGTTGCTATTAAAGCTGCTTCAGAAGCTGACAACAATATTTTGACGGCTTACCGTCGTTTTTTGGAGTTTATGCAGACCTTCAACAAAATCCACGTCAATTTTTATGATGCAAAAAAGCATCCACCACCCCTGATTTACGATTCAGTTAATCCGTACAATAATTATGCCAAGGCATTCACAATTGCTCAATTCAATGATTTTCAAGACCGAGCAACTTCAACGTTAGTAGCATTGACCGAAGCGGAGACTTCTCAAGATTACCGTGCGAAGTTGGAAAAGGTCATGAGTTTCTTTGCCAAAAGGGATCCAAAATAATGATAGAAGTTTAAACGAAGCCACTTTAAGCTAATGAATGTTGTAATCTTGTTTAACTTGTAATAGTATTTAAATGATTTGTTGAAAGCACGTGTTTCTATTAGCATATATCTTAAGCTAGATAGATACATAGAAGTACAGATTATTTTTATTTTGAAGTCGATTAATATATTACAATTATTTAAGAATTGTTTTAGCAATTGTTTAGAATGTTGCGGTTATGTTTAATTATTGTAAGCCAACTTACAAAACTTAGAAAGACTTGATTTTAGTCATATAGCCGATACAGTTAATGTCGACACAATTAATGCAAGATTACACATTAAAAAAAATGCCTTGACAGTCATTTTGGTTTTCTTCCGCTCATGGTTTACTGTTAATTGTGTAATTTAATTAACATGTTAATTGTGTGTTTTGTTATGTAAAAATTATGCTCGTGGGGTTTAACTTTTTACTATGTAAATTAGTCAAATCCAAATATATATAGGTATATATAAAGTATGTACATACAATAAAATCAATTCAGGTAGGAACGTTTTATGTGAAATGTGACGGTAGCTTACCCTTATAATTTTTAAATACCTACACACCCCCTTATAAAAGCAAAAGCATAACATTCGAGATTCGAGTAATAAAGAGACCCATTTAAACGTGTATCAAATTTAGACATTTTAGCATCAAATGTAAATGGGAATTGCACCCAAATTTAAGCGGCACAGAGAGCTACAAGATCATCAGTCACGCAGAACCAAATTCTTTTAAGAACATTTGAAGTTTGTACGTAGCCAATCACCATTTGTACGTGGCTTCGTAAAACTCGCAAAATTGTGGATTAAAGTTGTTCCAGTTCCAGTCAAAGAAAAACAACCAAACCCATACGTTTCAGCGCCTACAAAAAGTACCGAAGCTATAGTGCATTCTTCAAAATTACTAGCAATAGAACTGGTTGCAATCAAACAGAGGGGGCTAACGGCAACTATTTGAATCATTTCGCAGGTTTTTGCAATTTTTGGAACATTTTGACAAATTCATTCAACATTTTGATGTCCATTTAGTATTGTTACTCGTGCATTAGACTATTTTCGCTTAAATCAATAATAATGGAAAATATAAACTCGTTATTTTCAAGAAGTGTGTGATTTTATGAATAAAGGTAGCGCTATAGCGTGTACAATAATATGACAGAATTTTCCAGTGGTTTTTAAATTTTAGTGTTAATTCTTTCAATGCAGAGTGAAAGTACTTTTATGGTCACATATGTTATATTTTATATTACATGTCGCTACTTGAGGTGCAAGGTGGGTTCTTTATTTTTCTTAAACATTAAAACCAAGATTTGTTCTTAAATTGCTGCAGAATTGAGAAAACTCGCATATAAAAAGCACAGCAATCTAAAATTGGCATTCCAAGAAAGCATAAATAATTATTTATGCTAATAAATCATGGTTCAATTATTTCTGCTTTTCATTTAATTAATTAACTACATCATACATGCGTGAGCATTACATTACATTTGCAATAACAAATAGCATTCTATAAGTTCATCAAATTAAATTATTTTTTATTGAAGCCCGCCTAATTTTTTAATTTTTGAGGATAAACGTTTTAGAAACGTAAATGTTCTTAAGGAATTATGATTGCGTTTGCTTATAGCCCTAAACCTAAACCCTAAATACAGTCTAGACTAATAAAACAAATGACGTAACAACATAACGCGGGGCTATTTGAGCATAAATAATAATTAACACAATGTGAGGTCGAGCGTCGAGCCATCGGACAAGTGAATGCACAATTAATTTAACTAATAAATAAGTACACAAACTTTTCCTGTTGGTTAATATAAAAATCAACTGTATCTTCAAGGTAAACGGTTCAAAATCATATCTGGTAGGAAATTTGTTGTTGAAATAACTAACCATGTAGTAAAATAAGAAAAGGATAAAGGATCTGTAGCAAACTTTAGAATACAGTATGAGATAACGTTCTAAATGTTTGTTCAGAAGTCAACCGGGGAATTTCTGTAGCCATATTAACGGACAAACGAAAAATAATGGACTTTGATTGGGATCCATCAGATTTCGGTGCAGTGGATTACGGGGATTTTGAAGAGGAATTTGAATACGATCCTGTCGATTTTATGTTTGATACGGAGGACATCTTTTGTGCGGATACATTTGCAGATTCAGGGGAAGATTTTGGTTTGGAGGAAATTGTAGATGAAGTCATTGAGCCCAAATCCAAAGGTCAGAATGACTCGGGTAATTCTAAGAAAACTGTAAAAGTACAGCAAAAACAAAAAAAGGAAAATGGAGCCAATCAGGAGAAAATGAACGAAGATCAGAACCAAAATGGTTCTGGATCAACAACATCTGCTCCAATGGAAAATTCGAAGACCCAACAGGTCATGACGAAGGGGAAACAAAGAAAGAAAAAACCACGTGGGAAAAAGAATGTAAAAATTGGGACTGACGATAAGCAGCTAGAGAGTACGGATCAGACCAAAATTGGATTAGATTCCGCGGACGGGGCAATTGCTGAAAATGATCTGAAGAATCAAGTCAAACCGAAGAAGAAATGGAAAAAATCAAAGAAAGCAAAACGGTCAAAATCGAAAGTAAATATTTTTTTATTTGCGGCAAATATTGTAAAAATTACTGATAGGATTTGGGCTTGGATTTTACTCTCAAATAAACTTCCTAGAATAACTCAGTTATAAATTTTGCTAAATATTTTGCAGAAAAAAAAGAAAAACGTGGACAAAGATGTTGATACGGCTAAAATACCGTCGGATGAGAGTATTACTAAAATTGTGATGGATTCGCAAGCGGGTGGGATAACAACGTCTCAAATAAATGTGCCCTATGTAAGTTACGTAGTATGTGGATTATTATAGTTCAGAGTTATTATTGTTAATTATTAATTTAGGAGGATATTGATTAAAATTTATTATTAAAGTACTAACAAACATTTGGAGTTAACAAAAAATTAACAATCATTAAAATTTATTTTTCTGCCGTAACTGTTACTTAACGATGTGCATCTGCTCTTGAACTTACAGAATTCTTTCCAGCTCAAGAACCGTTTATTAAAGCTCCTCTCAGATGAAGTGCAGGATTTCCGGAAATACAGGACCGCCGGGAACAAAATCTTCGACGAATTATCAAAATTAATAAATAAAAAACACCCAACAGTAAAGATTTCACGAAGAATCATTGCTGGGAGCATTGGAAAGAACACTTGCCTTGGACAGAATTTTGAGCCTGATTATGACGTTGTACTATTTGTCCGCGGGGTTGCTGCTGATGGTGAAAGTCTGCAACCATTTCTTGACGAGATTCACAAAATCATGGTTGAAAATCTGCCATTGGAATGCGAAAAATGGACGGGATGTAGTTTCACTCACGAATTACTAACAATAAGAAGGAAGAAGCACGGTCTGGAGCTGAAGTTTCCAGTCGACATCAACTCTAAGCAAGTCACAATTAAATTCGACCTCCATCTGGCCTATGATTTCAGCAGCAACATTGACGAACAAGCACAAAAGACCCTGGAGAAAATTAAAGAAAGTAAAAATCCTCAAGAAAATTGGTACTTGTACAGCAGCAGTTTGAGTGAGAAGACGGTTCAATTTGTGCGTAATAATTCATCATATGTCCGCAACGTTATTCGACTGGCTAAACTCTGGGATAAGCGTTTTTTATCAAATGCTTTCATTTCCGGAAGATCTTCATTCATTGAATTAGTCGCTATGCAAGCTGCTAAAGAAGCTGGTGATAATATCCTGAAAGCATACCGTCGATTTTTGGAGATCATTTCTAACTTTGATGAGATTCACATAAATTTCTTTGATTCAAGTCAGCACCCTACCCCATTTGTTTTGGATTCAGTGAATCCGTTCAACAATTATGCAGAGGCTATAACACCTGAACTTCGGGAGGAATTTAAATCTCGGGCGACCGACACTTTAACGGCTCTGGGAGAATGTGAATTCAGCAAGGACTACAAGGGGACTGTGGGAAAAGTCCTGAGTTTCTTTGCTAGAGGAATACGTAAAGATGAAGAAACTGAAGTATAATGTTTTCATTTACACATTTTTCACTATATTTTCATCAAATTCCAATTATTTCCAAAAAAACTCCAATTATTTTAATTTTGTATTTATCCCGATTTTTTATGACTGGCTGGTGGGCGACTGTAAAATAAAAATTGTACATAGCTCTCCAATTTATTAGCCCCCTTAATAATGTTACTAATTAATACGTTACTCTTTACTATAATTCCACTCATGGTCACACTTTTACCAAAATTAATCATGATGATTTAGCATTAAATTAATGTAAAAAAGTACTTTGCCTTTATAGAATGGTCAATACTGAAACCCTCATTGACTTTTTAGGCTTCTGAATCAGAACGTTTAACATTGTGGCAGTCAAGGTTAGTCAGGAGTCAGGACTGCCAGAAGAATATTTATCCTTTATGTGCACTTCCATATAATAATCCAAACGAAGCTAAACTTATAAATAATCTTCTAATATACTTACATGGAGCAGATATTATACATGAATAATTGAATGTGATAATTACAATCAAGTAAAATAAGCCATATGTGATAACAACATTCACATATATATAGTAAACACAATGCCTGATGTAATTCTGTATAAAGTGTGTCTATTGTCTATATTCATCTGCCTAAAAAGCAAAACCGTTGTAACAGGCGTAAATCTAAACTTGTTCGACATACATATGTGATGGACTGAGCTGAGAAAACGATTTGTGATCGTCACGGCTTGTGTGTACAGTCTACAGTCCAGTGTGCCCCTGCTCATTTTCAGCATAAACAGCAAGACAAATGCATGGAAACAATTATTCTGTACATGTCTTTTAGTAAATCCTATTCTACTCCACATTTAAAACCAACTTTTAATTGCTGACTGCCTGTTGACTGATTATAATAGCTATGTCAACATGACCGAATCTTTTGAGGAATTAGATCCTGCTGCTAATGTGAATGGGAACGGAGACAGTGTTGACAATAAGGAAATATACGCTATTGACTTGCAATTACCTATTTTTGATAAAGAAATTAAAGTCGGCTTGTCGAATTTCCTCACGGCAAGAGAGAAGCCAAGTTCATCGGGGCCTAATGTACGTACTTCAAATATAAATTGTAGCAAAATTCTAGTTGAGTTTAATTTATTTAATTTAGAATCTTCAGTAATAAATGATCTGGTTATTTGTAATGTTTCGGTCCTAATTATCAATTCATTCCACCGTTTAGAATTCGCTACGGCTGAAAAATGACTTGATGAAGATTGCTACAGACCAAGTTGAGAATTTCCGTAAGTACAGGACCCTCGGGAACAAAATCTTCGATGGTGTCGCCAAAATTATCAAGCAAAAGGAAAATTCTAATTTTAAGGTTTCAAGACAGCTAATCGCTGGAAGCATGGGAAAAAATACTTCTCTCGGATACGATTTTGAGCCTGATTTTGATGTTATTTTCTTCATTCGAGATCTACCCAGCATTTCTGATTTACGTCCGGTCCGTGACGAGATACACAGCCTTTTGAAGGAAAAATTGCCATTCAAATTTAGTGAGTGGACCGGTGGCAACTTTAGGAACAGATTTCTGAAAAAGTTGAAGTATGGCATTATGCTCACATTTCCAGCCGACCTGGGCTCGAAGAGAGTCACAATTAAATTTGACATCCACTTGGCGTATGCTTTCAGCGAGAATGTTGACGAGCAGACTCGGTTGACCCTGCGGAAAATCAGGCAAAGCAAGAACCCAAGACGAAACTGGTATATTTATAGCAGTAGCTTGAGTGAGAAGACGGTTAAATTCGTTCGAGAGCAGTCGCAATTTACACAATATGTCATCCGACTGGCTAAACTATGGGGGAAAAATATTGCACCAAAGGAATTTATTTCCGGTAAATCTTCAATCATGGAGCTGGTTGCTATTAAAGCTGCCCAGGAAGCTGATACAAATATTTTAACAGCGTACAGACGATTTTTGGAGTACATGGCGAAATTTGATCAGATCAACATCAATTTCTGTGATTCTTATTCCATTTATCAGTATTCCATCCCACTTATTTTGGACTCCGTCAATCCGTATAATAACTACGCTACAGCAATTGCTAAAAATCGAGCTTATTGTAATTACTTGAAAAATCAAGCTGCGGAGACGTTGACGGCACTGGCAGAATGTGAGAATACGAAGAACTACAGGCGGCAATTGAACAGGGTTAGGAGTTTCTTCGCTAGAGCGGGATTCTGAGATAGAAATAAATGTATAGCTCTGTGGAAATTAGCAAGGTAAAGTAATTAGACTGTCATGCATACTTTGTGTTTAGCAAATATTTGATTTATTTTAAAAAGATGCTTTTAATAACAATATTAATTTTTGCTCTATGTCTACATATTTTTATACGTACTAAAATTGTCATGCTCTGTTTTTAATTAATTTCGGAATATTGTTTGTTTTCGTAAAATAAACGTAGTTTTCGATGTGGTAATTAAATTATTATTACATGATTTTCATAAAAATGTGAAACTTGCTGTATTCTTCCATATTGAATTCATCATACATATGTCTGTTTTGTTGTGGATAACTTGGTGTCGTGGAGTTTTTGCAGGTTGTACGACACACCCCTGCCTTTGATAGCTAACGATGACGTACTGATTTCAAAATGACATAATAATATTTATTTTCCCAGATCTGGGCTTTTTAATATTAATAAACAAGAAACTTTATTTATCGCTTCAATAATTCATTCTATTTCATTCACAACAATAATTAATTTAAATCGGGTCAACAGAAGGGTGATCAATCCTTACTGTTGAACAACAATTCACAAATTCAATCAATAATTCAATAATAACAATCACACGATGCTGTTCAGCAAATTAATTATAATTAATAATAATAATCAAAATAAATTCAAACAATGGCTTAATAGCCCACGTCAATCAATGTATTGTTCTTTAATATTCACTTAAACTTCCTCTGAATTCCTGGTGAGGCAATTCAGGGATACACAGCCCTTCGTTGGTTGCTGCGGAGTTGTGGTGGTCGTTCTCTTGCGACTTCAGAATCCCAACTGGAGTTTCCTCTCCGTCCTTTTTTTCATCACACTCGTTTTTTGACGACTTGATTGGCCGGATTTGACGTAATTTTGTAATAATTACCTCATCCTTACCGGAATTACTTTCCTCCCGACAATTTCCTCCTTCGTCGCCGTTTTGAGGAATTTCAGGAGTTTTGGTGATCACCAGTCCTGTGTCGTCTTCCTTTTTACCCTCTTTCTCCTTTTCATCGCGCATACTCGACGACAACATTCGTCCGAAACATACAATGTCCCGGAATTTTTTTCCTAATTTCTACAAAAAATTACTGGTTTTGTCCTAAAAATGTATAAATTATTGGATGTCCCGGAATCCAGATTTAAAAAACTAGCAACCCTAGTGAGACTTGGTGAGAGGGACGTGGCGCTGAAGTGTCTTACCGCACGGCAGAGATTAGTTTAGTATCTCTATTTTCGGTGAATTGCGCGGCGCGGTGTAGTATTACCATCTGACGCTACAAATGCATGAAAAATATTCCTTATTTAAATTATATGTATTATTCTAATAAATTGTAAAACACTGTCAGCCATCAGAAATAAATAGTGCAACAAGCACAGATGGCGCTCTGAATAAAAAAATTACATAATTTTGACCATCAGTCGCATGTCTATAAACCACGGTTATTGTTATTACAGATACATCATTAAAGTCATCAGTCTACTATATTAAGTAATGCAGATAGATTTTCGTAGCCATGAAATACACATAATTATAGCGTCTAATGTTTTAATTAGTTTCACACGCAACCATTCTTGGGGCTTCCGTCTGGTCCAATTATGTTTAGGCATCAAAGGCATGAGCGTTGTTAAATTCAACAGTTCTCCAAAAATTACAAACATTTGTGTTGCATACCTACAAGAACTTACCTGTACCACAGTTGTTTTATTTTAACAACGCATAGTGTACTATATACAAATTTTCGAATTTTCATTTTACATAATATACAAGAGAAGAACGGTATCGCATTACGTTCTCTAATGTCCATGTCCATGCAGATGGCAAGTTTAATAACTTTATTACATATATAGATGCGTTACAGTTGTTACAAAGCCCAAACATATGTAAACGGTGCGTCGGTACCTAACGAAAAAATGGGGAAATAAATAAAGATTAAATAGAGTTAATTAGCTTTCCTGAATTAATTCGCAATATTAGGACTCCGACTGTCGGCAGCAATTAGTTATTAATTACTTTATTATTAATACATATCCACGTTTTCTCCAACTCGATTACTTTTCTCCATTACAAAGTTTATATTAAACATAAATATTTCCTTTCAAAATCATTTTGACAATTTTCAAGGAATGGTGACAGACGACGGGTGACGGAGAAATGGTAATTTTTACACAATTTACTTGCATCATCACTGCAACGTCCGTCTCAATGCAATATCAAAACTTATGGAATATGACAACAAACGGGAAATCTGTACCCTCAATTAAGTTAGTATAACAACTGTGGGGCAAAATATAGTGCTTGCATCTTGCTTGTAGGTACATATAGTAACGCTATAGTAGTAAATGTAAACCAAAGGTGTAACACGTATCGTAAGTATGATATTGCATAAGATCGAGACAGAAAAAAAGTTGTCCAGGAGGTGAACAGGTTTTAGGGGCAATATCATATTGCAATAAGCAACTTACCTGTATAGGTAATACAATAAGAGTGAATAAGTGAAGCCCCATACAAACCATTGTATAGGAATAAGGCGAGCAAATGCTTGGCCTTCGATATCTAAAGTATCCAAACTCCATACAATTTCTGACCGTAGCACATATAGTTAAGACAGTATAACAAAGCATATATGTAGATATGTATAAACATTAAATGTACTGTGTGCGTACAAGCTCATTTATATAAAGAAGACAATGTCTCGCCGATCAAATTCTGTCATTATCCTTTTAGCATATAAAAGTTAAAATTATATTATAATCTAACATGAAAATACATATATAAAACCTATATGAATATATTTACTAACCGTTCGTCCGGAAAAATTCTAATAGGTAATTATAAAAATCATCAATCCAGTCTTTGCAACAAAATTCTGTTAGTACAGATAGATGATGCATATATGCACATTGAATCTCTATAACTCTACATACGAACTGCCAAAAGTTGTCAAGATATTCGCAAGCACATTTGCACATTTTGTACATATTATTAAACCACATTCAAGTTGTTAAGCAGCATTATTCTATATCTATATGTACACGTGCATATCCATCAACATAAGATTCATACAAACATGCCTGCTGTAAACTTGATATTGATATTAAACATCGTCTAGGCCAGGCTCTCTTACCTTCACATCCCATTCCTACAGTATTCTTAACCATCCCAATACCCCAAAAATCTACGAAAGTTACATAAGCTGAGAAGAGCCTGAGGTCCGAGGATTGACGTGTTCCTCATGCTTCTCCTCTATATTGTTGTATTACCTAACTTTAGGTAATAGCATATTTGTGATACTGCTAAAATATTACAAGCTCCTTATTGGAAGCTTCCAACTTTGAATTTTTTCAATGATGCCAGTCCCATAAAATTTTATTATTATTGCTTATTATATCAAAAAAACTTATAATTAATTTTAAATCAGAACATCGCCTATACTTTTTCCCTGCGGGATAATCAGTGTCGTCTGAACTGAAGGGCAAATATTATTATAAACCAATCGTCAATTGTAAACGCTAAATTCCTGTAATTTGTCATCATGGACGGGAATCGTGGCGGTCGTAACAAGAGACGCGGACGGGGCTACAACAATCAGGGGAGGTCACCACGTGGTCGGGGCGACAGTCCTGGAGGTCAGCCAGTGCAAGGTGAGTCAACTATGTATAATGTAAATGTCATGAAATTTTTCCATTATGACCATTTTTTTAATTTTTTTTATTGATTTACATACAAATCACATTGAGTAATAAGATAGATAAAGATGCACGTACATATGATTACGACACAACTGCATCGTTATTACTTTTGACAAATACGCGTTGACAACAAATATATCTGTATAGCTATGCGCTTTATTTCTATCTTCTATTATTTTACGATAAATAAAGTGTTTCCATGTGATGTGAAGATTACGTAATTATTTTTAAAGCGTGATTAGGCGTAATGTTTTCCGTGTGATTATTTGAAGGCGTTGCTAAATGTTGGAATTTTCCGGATGCATGTTTCCATAATTATTAAAATTTATTTTTAAATAATAATTTATTACTTCATTTTTCATCTATAATGAAACATTTAATGAAACATGGGGGATATTGAGAATTTTAAAATAAAATTTATCAATAATTCTATTTAATAGAAGATAATTTGCATTTAGTTATCTATTACTATTAACGCCCAATCTACACTGAAAAAAGTTATTTTAAGCATTTATTTTTATTTTAATCATCGAGTAGGAGGATTTTACTATAGCAAGTGTGATAAAATGAGGTGAACACGGAGGAAATAACAGCAGAAGAGAGTATAGAGAGCATGTGATTAAATGTGATGGAATTATTGTTCATGTGATGTGACCCAATCTGAGGATGAGTGACAGGGGAAACGTAATTCGGGCTTATTGATTCCATGTATATGCTCTTATGAGCTTTCCCAACATCAACAGCACCTCAAAAAAACCCAATAAAAAATAATAATAGTAATATAATAAATATGTTATAATCATTAATACAGATGCTAGATGCTTACATAGGCAATATTATGCATATAAATAAAAGAATACAAGTTTTAATAAGAGAGGAAATATAAACCACACAGGTATCTAAACAAATACGGCCTAATCAAGAGCGATGGCCAAACATCATCATCATATGACTTTTCATAAATATTCGATAAGATAAAAAAAGGTTCAAATTGTAGGTACTATAGGTATAGGTATAGACTCCCCCCATATACATACTATGATTAGGTTGTAAATGTAAGAAATATAATCTTCCTATATACATAATACATATACATAGGTACAGAGGATTTTAATACACCCGATTTACATTATTATCCTAAATAGCTATTGTAAACTATTAACTACTACAGCCACAAGGATTCTCAAGTCAAGGTGCATTACTTCCATTATACTATTAAATACACAACATTCGGACTTATCGGCCAACCTTTAGAATATTTATTATTGCATTCTGTCTTCAGCTTTTAACTTCTTCCCTTTAGTTTAGTTTCTCCTGCTGCTGGTTTAACAAACCCTGTAACAGGTTCCACGACAATTGACACAAGATTCGAGTTTATATAGTTAATTTCATCTTTTTTTCTATAGCGATATTAGTTTAATACACAAGTGTAATACATATTATACAACCTGAATCTTAGAGTGTGATTCCGTGTAGAGACTTGACACTACTAGTAAAAGGATTGTGAACGCAATCCTGAAGGTCGCTAGTTCATTATCAAGCAATAAGATTTGTCACTGGTAATGGCGTTCACTGGAACCTTGTGCAAATTCAAGCGAGTGATTTCATAGTAAGGTTTAATATACACTTGATATCACAGTGTTAACGGTATTTTGATTTTAAAAACACATTTCCGAGTATAATATAAGTTCCTTGTCGGATTTTAGCTGCAGGTAATTTAGTTTTGGAGACATTTGTTAAATTGTTGCTTTTAAATGAAATTACTATTAATTTAAAAAAAATAAATAA
>JAQGAK010003342.1:0-15494 GCA_034696945.1 Lipothrix lubbocki
TGCGATTGCAATGGGAAATAAACGGGATAGTCACTTTTGCGCTCCAAACTTTAAAAATAATATTCGGAGCTGTAGTCCTTCTTTTTATTGCATTTTAGCAACAACTACTGTGGAGATAGGTACATTTGCTTCTTCACCCACAATTTCCCTTAAAAACTTGAAGAAAAAAAACTTGCCAAGGTTCCCTTTGCCTTTACTTTACTCTACTCTGCTTTACTCTACTCTACTTTACAAACGCTCCCTCATTGACTTTCCCACTCTAATATTTTCCTCTTCTGGCCACACACACACACAACCTTCAGAAACTGCTGGAGATTCATAGGGAAACTTGAGGGAAACTCTGGCTCTGACTTTGTTGTGAGAGTAGTGTAGGTGCTACTGTGGATATTCCCCGGTTACTTCCCCCTCCGTCTCTCTCTCTCTACATTTCCAGCTTCTTCTCACAGTGTGTGGGAGCTCTTCTATGTATAGTTGCAGAGATGCGAAAACTTTTCCAGCAACTTCCCCACACACAGACACACAAACATTCACATACACTCACAGTTTCCCTCTTTCTCTCTCTTTGGCTCATTCTTCCTTATACAAAATCTACTCGTAGGAAGCAAAATTTCCTCGCATCGAGAGCAATACAATTTCTTCTTGTAGGGAGCACTATTTCGTGGTGTCCAGAGCAGGGAAATTTCGTGGCGTCTAAAGCAAGAAAATTTTGTGGCGTCGAGAGAAATAAAATTTTGTGGCGTCGAGAGAAACAAAATTTTGTGGCGTCGAGAGAAATAAAATTTTGTGGCGTCGAGAGAAATAAATATTTGTGGCGTCGAGAGAAATAAAATTTTGTGGCGTCGAGAGAAATAAAATTTTGTGGCGTCTAGAGCAAAATTATTTCGTGGCGTCGAGAGCAAGAAAATTTGGTGGCGTCCAGAGCAAGAAAATCTGGTGGCGTCGAGAGCAAGAAAATTTGGTGGCGTCGAGAGCAAGAAACTTTTGTAACGTCTAGAGCAAGAAAATTTCGTGGAGTCGTGAGCAAAATTATTTCGTGGAGTCGTGAGCAAAATTATTTCGTGGAGTAGTGAGCAAAATTATTTCGTGGCGTCGTGAGCAAAATTATTTCGTGGCGTCAAGAGCAAGAAAATTTTGTGGCGTCGAGTGCAAGAAAATTTTTCGTGGCGTCGAGAGCAAGGAAATTTTGTGGCGTCGAGTGCAAGAAAATATTTCGTGGTGTCGAGAGCAAGAAAATTTCGTGGCGTATGTAGAAACCAAGAAAATTTCTTCCCGTCCAGAGGAAAATCTCCTCGCGCGTCGAGAGCCAAATCTGCTCCAGTCCAGGGAAATCCCATACACTCCAGCCAACTTCCCTCCCGACTCTCCAGTCGACTTCTGTCCTCGAGTTGGAGCGGAGGGCCTGAAGATTAACTGGTGAGCGTGCAACTAAGGAAATAAGACCAAGTCTTTTCTTTTCATACAAAGCCACCGACTCCGTAGTCAAATTTAAGGAATAAAGTCAGGGGGAAGACTATTATAGAAGCTGAAGGAGAAAAGCTTCCCGGCAGGCAGGACAATATTTTTATTGGGATTACTGTCCACTCCGTTTGTCTTTCCAAGTAAACTTTTAGTTTTTTTTATCCTCAAAGTAAGTCGTCGAGAGTTTTGCATATAAACGTAAACGTTTTTTTTTTGCTTTATACATTTCAGACATTTTGTCATATACATATTTAGGATTTTTTCTCCTACATATCCTCAGTTAAACTTGCAAAGGTGCTAAAATAAATTTTAACCCTTAACGTTACGAAAATTTTAGCACCTTTGCATGTTTAACAGACGATATTTAAGATTTTTTGTCTTATACAAGATTTTTTGTCATTTATATTTAAGATTTTTTGACTTATAAACTCCAGATATTTTGTCTTATGTTTTGTAGGCGAAGGCTCAAAAAGTACCAATTTCCATACCTACAACATACAAATTGGTACTTTGGGATTCTTCGCCGACGATATTTAAGGTTTTTGTCATATAAGTATATTTGAGATTTTTTGCCCTAGATTTATTAAAAAATTCTATCTGCTGAAATATTAGGAAAGTAAAGAAATCTCGGGCTTTTATGCATGTTCTACAGTTTTTAGTTTAGAGACATTTAAATAACTTTTTCTTCCCGGGACTTCTCAAGACTTTTATCGTGTCAATAAAACCAAATTAACTAAAAGGAGAGCTAAATTGTCAAAGTTTCTTTGAGTGTTTTCCGGTTTTTTTTAAATAGTTAAGTTTGTTTCGGTCCTTCTATATATGTGTAGGCGTATATAATGTATACATAGTAGTTGAAATATTATTTAGTATTATTTACATACAGTTTGTTTTTGTGGTAAAGCATTTTAATTCCGCGTTTATTTTAATACGTTTAATTTAATGAAATTTTGAGTTGCCAAATATTAATTTGGATGGAAATCTTTAAAAGTTTATGAGATTTCTGTGTGTCAAATAAATCGTTGGAAATTTTAATTTGTCAAATAAACAAAGAACAATCCGGTTTACCATTTTCAAACAATTCGAAAACTTTTTCATTAATTTAACACATTTTTCACATGTTTAACAAATTTTTCAACAATTTTTCCATAACATCATTCCACATTTTCGGTTGGGTTTCAATCTTTTATGATTTTATCAAAAACTTCACAATAATTATTTTAAAACTTCAAATAGAGTATTTGAAGACAATTTAAAACTTGTTGAACAATTTTCTAAACATTTTGTTGATATAATTTTAAAACTTATTATACAATTTTGCAAAATAAATTAATTTTTTAAGTTATTGAATTTTGAAAATTTGGTTACAATTTTTTTTACATAATGTGCCTAAATATTCTGATTTTACTATATTTGCTTGAATATTTTGAATTGTTAAAATTTAATTGAAATTTGGATTTTACAAAATTTGATTGAAAATTTGGATTTCAGAAAATTTGATTAAAAATTTGAGTTTTCAAAATATAACCAAGTTTGTTTTATAAAATTTGCTTTGCTTAAATATTCAGTTATCAAAATGTGAACAAAATTTTATTAAATTTTTGCACTTTCAAAAATTTATTACAAATTTGAATTTTACAAAATTTGATGAAAAATTTGAATTTTACAAAATTTGATGAAAAATTTGAATTTTACAAAATTTGATGAAAATTTGACGAACAATGAGAATTTTACAAAATTTGACGAAAAATTTGAATTTTACACAATTTGGCAAAAAATTTGGATTTTACACAATTTGACAAAAAATTTGGATTTTACATAATTTGACAAAAAATTAAAATGTTACAAATTTCAATGAAAAATGTGATTAAAAATTTGGATTTTCAAAATTTGCCTAAATATTTCGACTACAAATTTTGATTTATATTTTGAATTTAGACAACAAATATTTGGGCAGTTTGGTAGATTCATTTCAAACCTTGTCCTAATTTCCTTGGAAAATCCCTCCTGTCCGAGAAAGAGATCTTTTACACCTACGTAAATGGCAATCATTGAATAGAAAATTAAATTCCGTTTATACATTCCTAATTCAATTTACTCTTTCACTTTCAGTATATTAACACATTGACGTAACGTACAAGATCTACTCAAAAAGAAACTTTTTTCAGATCTCTTTCCTTATTCTCTCTCTCTCTCTCTTTCATTCTCTCAATATTGTTCCTCCGTCCCAACCAAAAGCTTTCACGTTCTCTTGATTGAGCCCCCGTCTTCCCTTCATCACCTTTTCAAAATTTAATTTCTCTCTTTCCTATCGAAAGCCCCCTTGTATACACCGTCCTATATAAATCAACTATTAAATACAATACGATACCGTAGAAATAAAGGGCTTAAATGGGAAATACAAAAGGAAAACTCTTCTTTCTTTCTTTCTTTCTGTTTTTAAAGCGAAAAGGCTAGCTCCTGTACATAATTCCAAGAAGGAGAAATTTCCAAAGAATTAGCCGAGCCTTTGATAGCCAATAATTTAATCAGAGGACCGGAGAGGAGAGAAGGGGGAAAGTTAAAAGTGCTATAATCAATATAATAATAAGCTATAGTCTGTAACTAATTGTAAGTACTTCTATAATATTTTATATATACAGCAAAATTTAACTCCTTCAACTCTTTATCTTTTTAGATTCCATCTGGGAAGAAAGTGGATTTGAAGGGGGGGGAAAGGAAAAAGAACAATAAAAAAGTGCCAAAAGGTAAAGGAAATACGAGGAAGAAGCATTCCAGGGATTGCAAATTATTTCGCAATTGACCTCCTGTTCCTAAAAAAAAAAGTTACCCGAGAAAAAGCTCCGCTCAATAATTGATTTGAACGATCACTTCACTCTGAAGAAGTTAAAAGATTTTTTTTCAGCCCTGGTCCTCCATTAAAAATTTAGAAATTCCTCAACTCCATTTACAATAAAAAAAAAAGAAGAAGAGATTCTTCTCTATAAATGTAAGTTCTCCACGAGTCGATCAAGTTGGGAAATTAATTGAAAATCGGAGTGGAAACGCTGTGTGTTCTGCTGGGGAAGTTGATCAAAAGTTGGAAGAGCTAATAAAATTTTTAAAAAAAACAAACAAACAAGCGATCAACGAAAATTCAAACGTACATTTTTTATGAGGAAAAGTGAAGAAGATTGTGCTTTTGGAAATCGTGGATAGTTGTTTAAGTGAAGGGGATAAACAAATTTCCGGATAAAATGTGCGATTGTTAAAAGAAGTAAGGCGGACTTATTTTTTTGGCGGTATCGTTCAAAATTCAAAAAAAAAACGTTTTGGTAGTCTTTTCCAAATTATTTAAATCTTAAATTCAGATTAAATTGTGCTGAAGATTTTTAGACATAATTGATTTTAATAAAAATTGTTTTAAAAAAACAATTACACGCTCAACTATTAATTAATTGACTTTAATACTAAATATAATAATTAACGATTAAAAAAATACAAACTTATTTATTATTTATTAAACTTTGATAAAACAAATTACGTGCAGTTTGTGAATCTTTTATAAGATAATTAATTAAATATAATAGTTCCAGAGAAAATCCATTTTAATAAATTCGTATCAAAATTCATCACCAAAAGGAACAAGCAGCAACTCTACAAAAGAGAAAAAAAACTGTTGTAAAAGGGAATAAACTGATTTTTATTATAAACAATAAATAGGTGAATTAATTAATATAAATACATTCAGCTTATTAAATAATAATAGTCCTCGTGAAAGTTCTCGATTAATTGAAATTCCATCAGCGCGGGAAACCGGAGGAGACAATAATTCAAAGGAAAGAGTCTAAATTAAATAAATACAATATTTTAACTACCAAATCTTATTCCTAATTCCAAATACCTCGTCACACAGCTCACCAAGCTGTATAAATTACCGAGAACCATGGAGGATGAAGAGGATGAAGGTCCCTTTAGGTACCGAAGTGGCGTACGGGTTATCGCTGTTTTTGATGCGGTGAGATTATCTTTATCAAAATTTTTTAAAACAATTATTTGGTTATTTTTTTAAATTTAATTTATTCTTTAAAAAAATTAC
The DNA here is from genome assembly GCA_034696945.1 of Lipothrix lubbocki. Classification (NCBI taxonomy): domain Eukaryota; kingdom Metazoa; phylum Arthropoda; class Collembola; order Symphypleona; family Sminthuridae; genus Lipothrix; species Lipothrix lubbocki. Next base: position 5,534 of record JAQGAK010003342.1, read on the forward strand.
AAATTTTTTTTGCATAATTTCAAATTTATTTTAAATAATTTGTCGGCGAACTATTCAAAAGTACTAATTTCAATGTTGAAAGGATAGAAATTGGTACGTTGGGATCTGGCGCCGATGAATTCAAAAATGGCTTTTAATAATTAAAAAAATTGATTTATTATTTTTAAAAAAAAGATATTTAATATTTTAAAAAATTGGTTTATTATTTAAAAAAAAGATATTTAATATTTAAAAAAATTGGTTTATTATTTTAAAAAAAAGATTTTTAATATTTAAAAACAGGTTCTTAATATTCAAAAAAAGGTTTTTAATATTTGAAAAAAGGTTTTTAATATTAAAAAAAAGATTCTAATATTTAAAAAAAAGATTCTAATATTTAATAATGATTCTTAATATTTCTAAAAAAAGAGATTTTTAACATTGATTATTGAAAGTTTCAATCAATGTGTGAATTTCTGGCGGGAATCTTCAATAGATATCCTTTCAAAAATATCTTAAATAATTTTGTATTTATGAAACTAGTTCCTGTAATTTCAATTTTGTCTTTTCACAAAAATGATTTCTTGATTGAAGAGACAGACTTTTTTTTATATAAATACAAAACTTTTTTTGAATAATTTCCCAAGAGTTTCTTCATTTCAATTTTGCATTATAAAAATTTTTGTAATTTATTTCTAATCTTAAAAGTTCAGCTCCTTCATTAATTTATTTTTCATAGGAAATGACACAAGAGGATTTCGTACGAATTATGGTTATTTTTTATTTTCAATAAGGATTTTCCTTCTTAATTTATTTTCCGTCATTCAGTCTAAAAAGAATTTCTGTCCTAATTTATTTTCAATGTGAAAGAATTTCTTTCTTCATATTTCCATTCCCTTAATAATACATTTCCAGTTCCCCATAGCATTTCTTTGATTAATTTGAACATTCGTAGAATTTAGGTTCTGATTCCAAATCCAAAACCTTTTTTTGACATTTTGTTTCAAAAGCTAAAAGTTGTCCATTTGAAAATAGAATTTTCAAAGCTTTGAAATAAAACTTTGGATTTTGTGGATTTGGAGTAATTATTGGAAGCGACGGGCTATAGCTTCTCTGTAGCCTTATCGCCCATCAACACACACTAATTAAAGCAATAGCGGTTGATGATGATGATGATGATCAAGGAAAGCCCGCATGCATGAGATCATTCTCTGGGGGGAATCCAATTCCGCAAGAGGCAGAAGAGGAGTAATTGTTCGAAACAAAGAGAGAAAAGATCCGAGCTGGGGAAAGAATATTTGGGGAATGGGGAATGCGAATGGGGAGATCGAAAGACGGGGGATTTATATCAGGCTTTCTATCCTGTCTCAAATGCATTTTGCGAGTAATTTTGTAACAAAAAACCTGAGCTGCACATATCTAAATGTGTTTCTGTATAAAATATATTAATTTAGACTTGTATACAAAGCGGAATAGACAGAAAAGTAGTTTGTGTTGATAGAAATAAGGTGTAGATTTCATTCATGTGCTATTATGGTTGCTTTCCAATACCTGAAAAAAACTCTCTTTCCTTGAATTCTGTTAACAGGTACTGTCACTTTATTTATTGGCGTACTTGGGGATCATGGTGTTTATGTTAGAGATAAAAGACACGGATATTCCAATCGTCCTGTCCGAAGAGATACGTAAGTTCCTTTCTTTTCTCTTGTGTTTTTATCGGCTTACATTTTGTAATTGTATTATATCACGGGACTTTTTCATTATTAATTTTTGTATTAATTTTTGTATTAATTTTTGTATTTATTTTTGTATTTATTTTTGTATTAATTTTTGTATTTAATAATTTTGTTTTTTCGGCTTTATTCTTGATTTAATTTGATGTCGGATTTTATTTCTGATTTCCCCTGTCATGCCAATTTTATTTCGGAATTAATTTTTGTTTCTAGATTAGTTTCTAATTTTATTTCAATTCTGTAGGTCACGCTCAAGGAAATGGCTACCGCATTGGCTTCGGCAGCTGCTCTGGAACAATTCTTCCAGTCTTGCCCCACTGATCGTTGATTTATTATTAAATCAAAAATAAAATGAATTTCTTCTTTAATCTGTATTCCGGCTCCATTACAACCATTTTTCAAAAATTGATTAATGGGAAATGCAACGAAAATGCCATGAAAGTGTACGTAAGATACATTAAAAAGAAATTCAATATGAAGAAACGCGAAAATAAATAGTGTTAATCCATGAAATAATAAAATGCAGTGAAGTTCAAAATAATTATGCAATATAATTTAATTAACATTTATTTACACGCAGAGCCTCCAATTTTACACACATGATTTTTAACAACATTTATATACATTGACACAACGCAAACGCATATATATTAACAATTCAATATTTCATCAGCCTCAAGGATTTCTCACTGCACCGTTGGACTAGATAATTAAATCCTTAAATATTAAAACAAATACATATTGTATAATTTAAATAAAAAAAGACTAAACTATACAGAATTTAATTATAAAAAAAAGATATGGCAACATATGAAATTGCATTGACAGAAGACAGAATTTGTTTAAGCCACAAGAATCAATTTTGATTCAATAGTTCTTACTATACAGCTTTTCACTATTAAATGGACTTCAAATGTCGCAATAATAATAATAAAAATAATAATTATTACAGGAAAGTTGAATAAATAAAAAAATAAATATTTTCCTGCCTAATAATCTAAATTATCTCTATTCGTAAATTATACAAAAATTTCCTACAGAAATTCTACCTCTCTAAAAGTTTCTATGGCATCTATGGCATGAATGGAACAAAACAAATTAAAATTCTATATTCCAGAAAGCAAGCAAGTATACTTGTGGTTTTGGTTGTTGTAGTAATACTTTTTGCTTGAATTATTAGTATTGGGGCAATTTTTTCGATTGAAGCACAGTTTTAGCGTTGACTTGGCCGATGGTTTTACTGGAAAGGTGCAACTCTGCGACTGCCGCTGCCGCAATATTTGACCATTTCGTTGATCGAGCACGGCTTCATGCAGCACTCGTCGCTGATGTTACGGCGGAAACGATGGTGAGCTTTTGCGCGAGATTCTATTAAAATTTTGATTTTAATTAATTTCTAGTCGTGAAGTTTTTGGATTTTGTATTAAAATTTGTATTTTTTTTAGTTTTTTACTTGAAATTGATTTTTAATATTTAAATTTGAACTTGTTGAATTTAAAATTGAATTTAAATACTGAAAAACGAAATTATTGTATTTAAAACTGAATTTTAATATTTAAATTTAAAAAACTTTGAAACAATTCAATTTTACTTTTGAAAAACTTTGAATTTAAAATTAAATTTTACCATAGAAATTTGAAAAATACGAAAATATTGCACAATATAAAATTTGAATGTTTTATGCAAATTTCCACAACTGAATTTAAAAAAAAATTTGTATTAGGAATTTGATTCGAAAAATACATATTATTTTTTATTTAAATATATGTGGTATTAACCTTCCGAGTCCTTGTCCCCGTACGAATCCTCGGATCCGTACTGGGCGGACAAGGAGTCAGACGCCGCCATCTTGTCACTAAGCGTGTTCAGGTCTTGCGAGTCTTCGCTCAATAAAAATCCCCCTGCTGCTGAGCCCGCCAAATTTAAAAAATCAGACCCAAATATCTCAAATTTACGATGATAAATTTACCATTTGACCAAAGAAATTTATATGAAATTACTATTTTATCAAAAAAAACGGCATGCAATACAAAATACGTAATCATGTATTGAATAAAACAAATTAGAATAAATAGTTACAAATAAAGAGCAATGATTTGAAAATTATTTAAAGTGGTTAAAAAAGAAATTATTTAAAATAAATTGGTTAGTAGTAGTTCAATGTTAAACCAACGCACCCAAGAATGAACACAAACACCGAACATGCAAGAGAACCGATAAAAGCGGAAAGATGCCAAACCATGCATAGGAGTGAAATGAAAAATAAAATATTGGAAAATATTTTATTTTGTAATAAAATCAAAATGTAATAATGAAATAATATTAAGAATAATTTACCAATCATGGAGGGATCGGACCGACGGACGTAACCTGAGAAAACATGGCCGCCACAAATATGCTTCACCATCTCCACCAACCTCGCCCCGCACATCTGAACTTTCGCGTGTCTCTTCGCCAGTCCCGGATGAGCCACCGCCGTTTCCGGCACAGCCGACGTCATCAGCACCGAATTTAAACCGATGGAAATCACGACTGCGACCGCCCAAAACCACAGCGTTGCTTGTCGGCACATTTTGTATTTTTTATTTTTCTGGAAAAAATGTCAAAATAAATAGTTAAATTACTATTAAATCCAATGTAAAAACATATTTCTTAAGATGGTTATTTAGAAAAAATTTATTAAATTTAGAATTTTTCAATTACAAACGAAAATTTCCTTTAATTTAACAAATTGTATGAAATTGAAGTACAACAATTTAGGTATTTACCTGTTAATTAAAACTGGGAAAAATAAAGGGGAATTTCACGGAAACGAAACTGAAGATCTTGACTTGCCCCGGGAAATAATAGGGAAACGGAATAAAAATTGTTGGAGGAGAGGGAATCGGAGATCCGGTGGTGCTGGCGAAAAGCGCTTGTGTTTGTTTGTGTGGAGAAGACAGAGAGCCCAGGGCCTTTTATATGGAAAATGGCTATGAACGAACAGTTGTTGCGGGAGCAGAAGGAAAAGAAGAAAAGAGAAGGCGTTCGTCCCTTCGTTTTAACTTCACTTTTGGCTTAATTATTCCGACGTCTCAGCCCTCAAGATAATGAGATTCTGTCACCCCGCACTTTATCATTGTCTGCTGCTCTGCTCGACGCTCGTCGTCGTGTTTTTCCAAGAAATCCAAGTCTCTTACCTCGAATCTTCTCTCAAACCTGCTCCGACCAATTTACCTTTAATAATAATGTTTTTATAATTTCTGTCTTATCTATGATATCTCCCTTTATTATGATGCTTCGACAATATTTTTATTTTTTCCTCCAGTGATTTTATTTTTTACTCCAGTGATTTTATTTTTTCCTCCAGTGATTTTATTTTTTCTCAATGATTTGACTATTTTTCACAGGGTAAAGTATCAAAAAGTGCTAATTTTTGCATTAAAAGTACACAAATTAGTACTTTCCGATCCTTTGCTATATCGGGGGTGAAGTATCCAAAAGTGCTAATTTTGGAATTGACAGTATACAAATTAGTACTTTCGGATCTTCCGTCAATTATGTTTTTGTATATAATTTTCAACTTTTTCATACAGTTTTTTGAAGTTTTTATCTCGAAATGTTTTACTTTTTTTACTAATACATTTTTTTCTTTAATTTCTTGCTTGATTTCTTATGGACGCAGATGTTTTCAAGTGATTTCCTCAATAATAAAAAATAATTTCCGTAGACATTTCCCATAAATTAAAATTTTATTAACTATTTTGTTAATTTAGTCGGCGGAAACTAGAACAGACGACGGATTTCTTCCGGTCGGTCGGTAAACTTCCTCCAAATAATATTTAATCCAAGATGACGCCCGGATTTATGAATAAACATTAGCATTTCTCGTCAATATAAATTTCCATTTTCTTCCCACAAATTCCAACGAAAATCAGAGTCTTCATAAATAAATAAACCCCGCGCCCCCGTGCTTATTATTATTAATAATTACAGTTTATTTTGTATTTGGTCTACACACATAATTGCAATTTATTTTCAGCTCAGAGGAATTATTTCAAGCACCAATAATTTTTGGGTCTAGGATTTATTAGGATATAATTTGTTTTTATTTTCTTAAAAATAGTTTTACAAGTGTTATTTTCTGGAGAATATTTAAACATTTATCAATTTATTTTTAAAACTGTAATTTTTACATTTATTTTCGAAACTGAATTTTGTGTGTATTTTAAAGACGGAATTTTTTTGTATTTATTTTAAAAACTGGCTTTTTGTATTGTAATTTCCAAAACTGTATTTGTTGAATTTATTTTCAAAACAGGATTTTTTGTATTTATTTCCAAAACTGGATTTTTTTTATTTATTTCCAAAACTGGATTTTTGTATTTATTTCCAAAACTGGATTTTTTTTATTTATTTCCAAAACTGGATTTTTTTTATTTATTTCCAAAACTGTATTTTATATATTTATTTTAAGAACTGTATTTTTGTATTTGTTTTGTGCAAACTTTTTATTGAAATTATTTATTGAAATTATTTATTGAAATTATTTATTGAAATTATTTATTGAAATTATTTATTGAAATTAAATTGTTAATTTGTTTTTATTTAATTGTTAATAATTAATTGTTGCATTTTTTATTTAATTACTGAAATTTATTTATTAAATTGAAATCATTTTTTATTTTCTTAAAATATAAACTTTTTACATTTGTACATATTTTGCTATATAATTTTTTAAAAAAATTTTGTTTGTTTTCTGAATTTGTTTTATTATCAACATTTTGGTGCTGAATAATTTTCCGAAAATGATTTCTTAAAATTTCTATTTATTTTATGAATATACCCATGATTTACATTTAAATTTTTTTTACGGAGACAATTTTTCAAAGTTTTAATTGCTTTTGTAAAAATTTTTCAACATTTTTATTTATTTTACTAAAACAATTTTTAAACAATTTCATTTTTTTTATGAAAACAATTTGTCAACATTTGTATTTATATTTATTAATTTAAAAAAAACAATTCGTTAACATTTGTATTTATATTTATTAATTTAAAAAAAATCATATTTCAATTCAAATTCAACATTTGTATTAATGTTTATTGAAAAAACAATTATTTAAAAATTTGTATTTTATTTTTTAGAAAATACAGATACATATAAAGAATCCATATATATAAAGAGAGTCCAGTCGACTATTTATTTACTGTTGGATATTTACGTAAGATGTAACGTAATTATAAAGTCTAAATATAACATATGGCCTATAATTACATTCTGAAAAATATTGAACGTTCAAATTATTGTGTAACGTCCATATAGTATATGAATAAGAGATAAAAATTTCCTAGAAATAATTATTCAAAGAAAAATAAAGAGGAGCATGGGGGAATTTATATTAATGAGAATTCTTCGTAATAATACTATATTTATCAGTTATTACATAAATTAGGGGAGAAATGATTGAGCTCAAAATGATAATTTCCATGAAATCCTACTATGTAATAAACATGGCGGCGTCCATATCCCATATATTCCTATTACTATGTACATATGTGTACTATACTACGTTCCTATCTGTCAAAGCCCACAAATTACATAAAACCATGGAAAGGATTGGTGGACAGAAATCTCGCAATGGTTTCCTAGGAAGACCCAGCAGAATCCTTCACAACAAAAATCAGAATGTAAAAGAAATATGGACACACAGCATCATTATTACATTTTAATTATTGTATCCTCGCCTAAAGGTGACAATGTGCTAAAAGGATTTTTAAGCCATAACGTAAAGGAAATTTCAGCACCTTTTCATGTTTAACCCCTAACGATATACGTAATAATTATAGTTAATTATTAATCTTTTAAAAGGAGGAATTCCGTCAACAAATTACCGTTGGAAACCCAGTCCCACTTTCTTTTTTCACAAATAAGTGCAATTAAAATCCCATTTAGATTTCCAAGTCTCCATTTAACTTTTAGTATTAAGTATGTATTTCCCATGTGTAAAATATTAAATCCAAGTTACACAACATATGGGAGAGCGTGTCCGTCGTCCGAAGAAATCCTGATAAAATCCTGGGAATTATTATCGTCGGCCGAACGGACTAGGGATCGGAACAGTTCAATTCATTTTTCAGATTCAATCCATTTTTTCCAATTCAATCCATTTTTTCCAATTCAATCCATTTTTTCCAATTCAATCCATTTTTTCCAATTCAATCCATTTTTTCCCATTCAAACCAGTTCTTTTCATGAATTGAATTGAAACCGAATATTTCAATTCAAGTCCAAACTTTGCTTTTTATTTTAATTCAATTCAGAAATGTTACAATCCAATTCAATTCAAACAATTCAAAATCAACGCCATGTTGTTGAACACTGTCGTCATTTTGAAGAATAAAAGCTAATTTTACGAAACAGAAAAGCACTTTTATGTCTTTAAACAAAGAAGTATAATACAAAAAGGATTTTTTAACTTCGTCGTCCATTATTTGTGTTATCCAAAATAAAGTTTTTTTTCAGTATAATTTCATAGTTGTTTGGCACTCACAGGAATTAGTTGAATTCACGAATTTTAATTCAGTTAACTGAATTGAATTGAAAAAACCTGAGATGAATTGGATTGAATTGAAAAAACTGAATTGAATTGAAAAAAACTGAGATGAATTAAATTTAATTATCTGTATAAGATTTAAATAGTTACGTGAATGGGAGAGGAAAATGCGTAATTGCAAAGTGCGATCAGATTCGCAAACCTCAGTTAATCGTAGACAGTGCACTGTTTCGTCCTTATTAGGAGCTCGTCAGTACGACACAAACTGAGATTTTATTCAGAACTGTTAGCTTTGTGAGATGAATTAGATTGAATTGAATTGAAAAAACTGAATAGAATTGAATTGCAAAAACTGAATAGAATTGAATTGAAAAAACTGAATTGAATTGAATTGAAAAAACTAAATTGAATTGAATTGAAAAAACTAAATTGAAATGAATTGAAAAAACTGAATTGAATTGAATTGAAAAAACGGAGATGAATTAGATTGAATTGAGTTGAAAAACCTAAATTGAATTGAATTGAAAAAACTGAATTTAATTGAATTGAAAAAAAACTGAGATGAATTAGATTGAATTGAATTGAAAAAACTGAATTGAATTGAAAAAACTGAATTGAATTGAAAGAAATTGAGATAAATTGGATTGAATTGAATTGAAAAATACCGATTCAAATGTGACTTGTTCCGATCCCTAGAACGGACAACGACAGACGACATGACTGCCATGTAATTTATTATTTCATCTTTTGCTTCCAGTCGCTGGGTCCACGGAGAGATATGACCTTTATGGCAATGGATTCCTTATGTAAACATTATTATTGTATTTTTAATTACGAAACGAGGAGAGAGAGAAAAATAAAAATAAGACAGAAATCTCATTTACCCTTCACCGGACAAATAATTAGTAATATTAATTATTATACAACTTATTCTTGCGTAAAAAGATTCCTCTTTTGCGTTTTCTTGTCCTAATAATTAATATTTTAATATGTATCCTTGTATTTATTTGTCCTTTATAGCCTTTTTTGTAATTTTTACACAAAACATTAAAAACTCATTTATAGCGCGTGAGACGGTTAATGGGTCATATATAATGATTTACGCATATAGGGCACGACAAAAAATATTGCGAAAGACAGACGGATTGTGACATTTGTTATTTTTTGGACACGGAATTACGTTATTAAAAATTAAAAATAACACAAACAGGATGCAACTGTCGGTAATTTAAAAATCCTGGAAATTTCCTACACGGATATAAACACATTTAAATTATTATTATTACGATGCTGTTATTAGGATGTAAAGCTCAAACTTAAATTATGAAAAAATTTTAATTTGTGTAAAACATTATTTCTGCAAGAAAATATTGTTGTAAAATATTTATGATATATTTTATTTTATTTTGCTTCTCGCATTCTGTATTTATTTTATATATACGTGGTCTACTTTTCTGGGGTGAGCAACAATTCTAAAAAATAATAAAATCCACCTAATTCTATATCTAAAGGAAATTTACAATGTCAAAAACAATATTAAATACGGAACGGAAACTCGGAAACGATTATAAAATAATAATCTCTCTTCTCTCTATTAATAATTTCGTTGTGACGACCGTGATTCCGTGATTCCGTCATTCCGTCATTCCGTGATTGCGGGAGTAGGGTGGGGTGGGGGGACCTGGAGTCGCCGACGAGTAGATCGAACGCGCG
>JAQGAK010003343.1:0-15490 GCA_034696945.1 Lipothrix lubbocki
TTGTATTAATTTTTGTATTAATTTTTGTATTAATTTTTGTATTAATTTTTGTATTAATTTTTGTATTAATTTTGGTACTAGTTTTGTAATCAAAATTTTTTAATTTTGAAAAGTAAACTCACGTCCACTGCGCTTGTACTGGCTATCCCACAATTCGTAAGGAATGCGCTCATCCACGAAATCCACGCCGGCAATTTTAAAAATCCAGCGGATGGGCTCTGCCAGAGCGGCGAAATCTAAGTATGTTAACTTGTACTGTGGTGACATTATTGTTGTACACAATTTCAACTTGCAGAAATAATATGGGAAAATAATTAAATGCAATAGGCCTTTTATTTAGAATATATATTGATTCTGCGACTTTTCCCAAATGTCTCTATAAGGAAGGACAATTTGCGGTGAGTGTTGTTTTGATTTTGTTGATTAGTAACTGAATCGTCTTTTAATCCACAATTGCGATATCATATGCTTTACACATTCGCAAAAGTAATCATTGGCGAATAAATATCTTTTTTAAGACTTGTTATTTAACTTCCAGTTCTAGCAGCAGCAATAAAAGGCTGCAAGGTCAATATTATGCATTTGTAATATTGCGCATTTCAAGGATTAATTATTTATAAATAAAGCTTGGACACAGAGCAGAAGGAGAGATAGGGAATTGGAAACTGATAATTTGCAATCTTGTTGTTTTCGTCGTCTGCTGATGATAAAATATTGACACACTTGGGCAGTGTAAAGTTGAAGTGTAAACAGCTTTATTATTTATTATTTCTATATAGTTAGTAAATGGACATGGCTATTTGGCCTATAGATTTTGTAATCTTGATGAGCAAAAGTGTCGGAAAGGCCAATGGGTAAATTATTAAAGTGGCAGGACTTGGACAAAATACTGTGCAAATAAAATACTTTTATTTTTTATAATACTATTTTAATACATAATAATATAATGTATAATAATTCCAAAAAAACGTTCGTTGCTTTGTATGCAATGTAAATATGTAATGTAAAAAATAATAAATAAAATATGTAAAATGTAAATATTGAAATTGATTAAATTAGTGCGTGCATGTGTGCGTGTGTTTCTTTTGAGTTATACCGGGGGGAAATGTATAAGGAAGCCACACGGACTGATTTGTGCGTATTGTGCGTATAAGTCAAGGTCATGCAATTGAGAGTGAAGGACGAAAATTTCCCTAAATTTTCCCTCTTGTGTCCTGGTCCTGACCAATATGATTCTTGAAGGCTACCGGGGCAAAAGAGAAAGTCCAGAGTTACAAATCATATAAATGGGAAAAGCATATTATGTAAATTTCTGGTACAAATCTATTAGGAATAGAAACTAATAAAATGTTCAATTCAATTTCAATGACTTGAATGACGCGAAATGACTGGGACCATTTTGCGTTTTTAGGCTGCAAATTTCCCTAAAATGCCGGCAAATTTTCACGCCGATTTTTACATCATTTCCTATCGCCCTATTTCGCTCGTTTTAGCAACCATTTCGCAAGTATCGCCCTATGTGCGCTTTTATAGACCATGTCAGTTGATTTGCAGGTTTTGTTTAGTTTTCAGTAGTTTTTCAAGATCAGAAGCTGATGATAGTCATGTCATAAAATTTATGTTTTTGTAAAACGATTTCATTAAAAAAATTTGGAATCTCTTTTGCTCAATTTAAAACAATTTTTATAACATCCCGCGTTTTCGTATTTTTATTCTAGTGGTCTTTTTCTACTTATTGTTGCCTTTTTATGATAATTTTTGCGATTTTATGATAATTTTTACATTTAATTTTCCCAAATTTTTGTGTTTCACACACAAAATATCATGAATGTTGCACATTCATGATATTTATTTTTTTGTGATTAATATGATTGGTGTTTTTGATGACCTGTGATCTAGCTGGAATGACTGTGAAATGTATGTTAAATATGTAATGGATCTGTAATATGATTTGTGCATGGGCTTCGGCCTCGAGACGCAATAAATCATACAATACAATATAATGAACAATAGAATATAAAATTATATTCAATATTACATGTACATAAAAATGTTAAAGCACCGAGCGTATTTTAGGGAAAACGTTCTATTAGTGACAAAAACATTACATAGTAGGAACTATATATGCATTATTACTTTTATTATACTGTCGCTCACCCCGGAAATACAGAGGCAATGTCTTCTATGGTACTTTGCATAATAACTCTATCATCATAAGAAAGTCGAAAATGGTTTAAATGATATTACATAAAATATATGCATGTATTAGGTACACCTATTATTATTCTGTAGCTCTGGATCCCCCATTATTTCTTTAATGTCAGGAAATTTTCTCAGGGAAAAGTATATTATGTATAAATTACTATTCATGTGTCATCTACCCTAATCGCCTGTCTGCAGTGTAGAAGATTTAATTTATAATATTATAAATCATATATCCAAAGCATGTATACATTTATACAAATCATCATCACGCACACAGAATATTATTATTCTCATATCATGCAAGATCTGGTGCTTGATAGCGTCGTTGAAAATAAAAGGGTTCTAAATTTTAATACTCACATATGCTACTTACGATTAGTAGTCCCACAATAATTTCATTTGAACAATAACAAAACTTTATAATATACAAGACTGATGAACGCATAAAAGCCACCGTTTACACGTGTTTACCTAAAAACTTGTGTTGTCTTGTCTTATTGTCAGCTAACTAGTTATATAGTCTTTTTCTCGGATGAGCAAAATGTTGTAAAACTATTAAGGGATGTATGTATATAAAAGTATGGTGGAGGTGCAAGGTGGGCTATCTCCATCGTGCGTTTAGCTACATGATGGGATATTCCACATGATTTGAAAAATACAAGTTGGGATAACTAATTTACACTTATTGCCTTTTACAAGTTGAAATTTTAAATGCACAAGATCCCTCCGTTTTTAGCAGTTTTTATTGCAAATTAAACGGCAGGATATCCCATCTATGCACTGAATATTGATGGTGGATATCCTATCTTGCATTTAGGTTCACATTGAGATTTTCGACCATTTTGCAGAGATTGAGATATGTAGCCCCCATTGCACCGAGAAAATCTGGGCAATAATCCCAAAGAATCCTGATAAAAACAATATTCACAAAATTAATGAAAACAACAATAAATACAATTTGGACGTTATATAATGTAGCTGTATAAAATAATATTAGAATTAACTAAGCTGTGCAAATTTAATTTAAAAAAATGAATACAATAAATAAGAAAAAAGTTGTAAAAATCCGATGGAAAAGATCCTTAAATCAACAGTTTGAATTTCTTATATGAAAACTTTTTTCCTATATGAAAAATCATATACATTTATACATGTTTAAATTTTAAATACCACTATATACATTATGTACATGCCATAAATTATATAGTGTAATGAATTACAACAAGTATCAATGCTAAATAAATTCGCGTGCAATTTTGCAAAAAAAACAGTGCAATTATATAGCTATTAAATTTTTTTCAAAATCCGGAATCCTGCTCTGTTAATGAATACATTTGCCCTTTCGCTGTCATAACAAAATGATACATAACTGCAACTACCGAATGACTCCAAGTGTCATTAAAGTCATACTTAAAAGGGAAATAATAATAACAATAAGAAAGAGATGATGAGAACATGAATGCAGTTACTTGAGCATTATTATTATGTATGCAACAAGACTGTGAGTGAGATATAAAGGTTAAAACCAGTTTTGCGGGATTTCATTTTCATTATTTGCAGGAGCTCAACAGGAATTTTAATAGAGGTGCCCAATGTTCCAATGTATACAAAAAGAGCTGAGATGAGACTATACGGGATTGACTGCATGCGGGTGAAGCGGAATCGAAAAAAAATTTTTGATTTTTACAAAAAATTGCACACATTACTTACGTTGTTAAGTACATTATAGTTAATAGTACATATATACATATGTACAGCCTATTTCTTATTGGGCAAATCAGTCTGCAGACTCTCCTGTCTCTACTCTTACTTACTTTTAGGTTTAAGTAAATGTCAGAGGTAAAAGTTTTACGGTCTTAAGTTTGTCGACCCCGCATCTTCTCTTTCGTTTCCATTAAATTACAATTCAGCATCGTATCCTTTATCATATGCAAGACATTATTATTACGATGCCTTCTTTACAATGCTATATATCGTCAAACCTATACTTTCCTATTATTCTATATCTTCTTCTTCTTGTTCTTCTGTAAATCTTTTTTTCCATGTGAAAAATATGTAAAGCTCGTCTTCAAGTATAAATGTTTTATTACTGCCTAAACATTTTGTTCCTTCTTGTTAATCACACGGCCAGCACCGTCAATTTAACATGCTGGAGCACTGCAGTTGTTCACATTATAATAATAGGATTACATAAATGGCCGCAGTTAGAATTATAGAATAGAATAAAATAGAATTTTATAATCCCACGTGTGATAAGAATCGAGATTTTGTTTTCTTTCACGAATTCATTCTTTTTATCTTGCAATGAATCTCTAAAACTTTGACTACATAAAATCTCTTTTTTCACCCCACGGATCTTAGTTAGTTGACTCGACAGGAAGGAAGAGGAAGGAGTTGTCAACTCTTGGATTGTTTGAAGTTGTTGGAATTTGCAATTTATTAATTATTAATTAGGGAGGCTGGTTTTGTATTTTTTTAGATTTGTTAAAAATAAATAAATAAATAGGTATAAGTAGTGTAAATATAAAGGGAAATTGGTGCTTTAAAATGTATCTCCAATTGACTATTTCCATTCTGTCATTAACAATATTCCCTTCAATAATTCACGGAGTGCAGTCCCCAGTAGTGACAATCTATGAATTTAATGTGACGGAAATAACTTTGTTGGATTCAGTTCCAAATTCCGATTTACTCGTCCCGGCCAATCCGGAAAATACTACGGATCGATACCTAGTGCTGCAGTGTAAAGCGCCGTATCCCATTCAATGGATTTATAGCGGCGATGGGGTGAAAATTTGTTTATTTATTTAATTATTATCTTTATTTATTTAATCATTACTTTTAATTATTTATTTAATCATTACTTTTAATTATTTATTTAATCATTACTTTTAATTATTTATTTAATCATTACTTTTTTTTATTTATTTATTAAATCATTATTTTAAATTATTTATTTATTTTTTAAAATTATTTATTTAATCATTATTTTAAATTATTTATTTATTTTTTTAAATTATTTAATTACAATTTTAATTACAATTTTTAATCATTAACTAATATTAAATATTAATTAGTTTGCAAATTTTATATTTTAGATTCCAGAATATATTGCGAATACAAGCGTGAGTTGGGCGGTAGAGCCAGTGGAATTTACGGCTTCAGCCGGAATCTTCCGATTGGCTGAGCATCACACCGGCAACTATACTTGCCGAAGCATTCAAAATTCCAATTGGGCAGTATCCTACTACTTATACATTACTGGTGAATATTTTGAAATTCAATAAATTCTTGAAATGGAATGATTGCAATAGTGAACATTTTATGTCAACATGCGGTAACTGTGATAATAAATTAGCATGTTAAAATGTCATAATTAAGAAAATGTATGTGTTGAATAAATACATATATAGCATGGTATGGTTAAGTAAATATATTCCGATTTGTTTTTAGGCGACAACCTTTTCACAGCAAGTGGTGGCGAAGCCGTTATTTACTCCAGAAATGACATCTCCGTGCGGATTCCCTGCAGTGTTTCCAATCCTCACGTTCGAGTCACCTTGCAGAAATTAGTGAATGTATGCATTCTAGTTATTTAAATTTGTACGCAGCAAGAATTTCAATTAAGTTTGTTCAATTAATTTTATACAAATCTTGTTGTTGCGTTTGGTTTAAATGTTGGTGATGAAAAATATGGGTGAAACATTAAATTTTATTTCCAGGGTTACATTAATTGTCCTTTGAACGATACCATAAAATTTGACAAAAAGAAAGGATTCATGCTGGAAATTACGGATGATTACCAACCAGAAGGGGACTATGTTTGTATTGCGAGCTACAAGGGGATTTATAAGTTTGTTGAGTATTTGGTGCTTTCAGAAATGAGCCTGGAACAAGATAATAGTTCACCGAGTGGTCATCATCCTGGTATAAAACATAACTACTTTATTTATACGTGTTATAATTTTATTTAATTGAGTAGTCGGATAAAATTCATTGTGCACATGTGCTATAAAATTATATTTAATACGGTAATAATATGAAAATCAAATACGAATGTCTTTATTACCCAGATTTCGAATCTCCAAACATCCCAATCCCCTCAAGATTACCAACTACAACGAAACGACCTCTACCAACAACAACTGTATCAAATTTGGGACCCTACCGTCGCCCCACGGATATTCCCGCCTCTCCCAGCAAACGACCATCAGGATCCAATCACCATCGTCCTACGGATGTTCCCGCGTCACCAGGCAAACGCCCATCAGGAAGCAATCACCGCCCAACGGATGTCCCTGCGTCGCCAGGCAAAAGGCCATCCGGATCACATCACCGACCAACCGATGTTCCTGCTTCTCCGAATAAACGACCTTCGGGGTCAAATCACAAGCCGTCGGGATCGAATCATGGACCGTCCGGATCAAATCATGGACCTTCTGGGTCAAATCATGGACCTTCTGGATCAAATCATGGACCTTCCGGATCAAATCATGGACCTTCTGGGTCAAATCATGGACCTTCTGGATCAAATCATGGACCTTCTGGGTCAAATCATGGACCTTCCGGATCAAATCATGGGCGTCCGGGATCAAATCATAAACCATCAGGATCAAACCATCGACCTACGGATGTTCCCGCGTCACCAAGCAAACGACCCTCTGGATCTCATCATCACCCCGGAGATGTCCCTGCATCGCCGGGAAATCGTCCCTCCGGATCCCATCAACGTCCAACAGATTATCCTGGGTCACCACCCAACGGTCCCTACGGACCACCCGATCGTCATCCAGCAGACAGACCTCCGTTAACCATCTACGGGCAAAACTGCGATTCTTTCCCGTGCGGGCGCTACGCTTACTGTCAATTAAATTCACACGATATGCCTGTATGCAAATGCGAACGACATTTCCATGGCAACCCATACGACATTTGTCATCCTGAGTGCATTGTAGATATAGATTGCCCTTCAAATCGTGTCTGCCATGACAACGCTTGCGAGGATCCCTGTCCACAAGCATGCGGTCCAGCCATTGAATCCCTGCAATCCTGCAAAGTCATAAATCACACCACAATTTGCAATTACAATCATTGTAACCCATCGCCATGTGGACCTTACAGTAAATGTGAGGATTTCAAAGACACTGCCGAATGCTCCTGCTTACCTGGTTATTTCGGCCATCCTCCCTACTGCACACCGAACGCACCATCCACTCCAAACATCCGAACAACAGTCTCTGATCTAGGGTCGCTACGCCCGACGGAATCTGTGCCCGAATCACCTTCCGGCTTCGATGAAGATGAAGAAGGACCACTGCATTTAAAATTCCAATGCAGAGCGCATCGCGATTGCGATATTAACCTTCGCTGTATTGAAAACAAATGTCTAGACCCTTGCAGCCCTAATCCCTGCGGACGTTCCACAATTTGTCGCGTGACTAATCACGAGCCCATTTGTAGCTGCGCACCGGGTTTCATCAAAGTTAATCAATATTGTCTGCCGACAAATTGCAGATCGCAGAGGGATTGTCCAGAAAGCAAATCCTGCGTCAGAAATAAATGTATTAACCCATGTGCAGGCTACTGTGGTCGTAATTCGGATTGTACCGTCCAATTACACACACCTAAATGCGCATGCTCCAGCGGTTACACAGGAAATCCCGCCCACGGCTGCACTCGCATTAAGGCCGAGATCGATTATACACCAGACGTTCCAAACAGTCCACTGGACACTGTAAAATTCGTGACGCCTCTCCCTACGCCAGGCGTAGTACAACCACCAGTCAATAGCTGCGGTATTTGCGGGCGTAATGCGAAATGTTTGAAGCGCGTTTGTAAATGCAATGTCGGATATTCCGGGGATCCTTACAGATTCTGCTACCAAATCATTGCAATTCCTCAACCAGCTATTCCCGACAGTGAAGAAACTATCGAGAAGGAATTAGGATTCCATCCAGAATCTAGCACTTTTAGTACGAAATATCTGTTTACGAGCGCAGTTCCTGCAAAATCTGTTGCAGCAGCTGGTGTTTTTCACAGAGTTGGTTCCAATCCTGGCGGAGCATCCATTTCTTCTACGGAAACCGATTTGGAGTTCGCGTTGCATGATATCGGGACGAAATATACTGCCGTAGAATTCGTCAATACACCTAATTCCAAGGAAACCAATTCTGATGGTGATCCTAGCGGTTTTCTCTCTGACGATACCGACGTTGGATCGCAACGAGTAATGTCTTCAGAATCTGGCAAATATAATGAAAATCCTTCGAAATTAATTATTTCCACAACTTCAAAGTTTGTTGATTCAGTAATTTCACAATTAAACAACCCGGGGATTTCACAATTGCCCAACTCTGGAAATATAAAATTGCCCAACGCTGGAACTATTAAATTGTCCAACGCTGGAACTACAAAATTGCCCAACTCTGGAAATACAAAATTGCCCAACTCAGGAAGTTCAAAATTGCCCAACCCTGGAAACTCAAACTTAGCGAATCTTTCAAAATTAACCAACCCTGCAATTCTGCAATTCACGAGCTCTTCAAAATCAAAATTAAATAATTCAGCAATTGTAAAACAATCCATCCCAACGAGCGCTTCCGCATATGGATTTTCCAGCACGATCCCCTCAGTAATTAAAAAAGGATACGACTGTCTAAAGAGCGATGATTGCTCCGCGGAGAAAACATGTCTCGCCAGTAAATGTCTCGACCCTTGTATGTTCTTCCCTATTTGCGGTGAAAATCAAGAATGTCAAGTAATCCACCATAAGGCATCATGTGTGTGCAAACCCGGATACCCCGTCAAAATTTATAATAATTGTTATCCCGCGGAAAATTACACCAGTCTCGCTCTTTGCAATCCCAGCCCATGCGGAATAAACGAAGACTGCAATATCACGGATAGCGGGTCAATTTGCAGGTGCAAAAAAGGCATGATTGGCTATCCACCAAACTGTCAAAAAGACACGACCGCGAAAATTAAATGCGCTATGAATAGCGACTGCCACGACCTTCTAGCTTGCATGGACGGGAAGTGTAGCGATCCTTGCGAAAATACCTGTGGATATTTAGCAAGGTGTCGAGTTTACAGACACGAACCAAAATGTTTCTGTCCGCAAGGTTTCTACGGAAATCCACGCGTGAGCTGCAGCGCTCCGCTCTACAACAGTCGCTTCACCTCCAATACGGAATCTCGCCATGCGGGAAATAAAATTAGGAATAGTTCTTCAGAGGGTCCGTGGGACGATAGCGCGGAGATGTTTGATTCCGACGAAGTAAGTCATGGAACGGAAGCCGCGGGGTTTGTTGAGGCGGAAATTGGAGCGACGGAAGCAGCGAAATTAGTAAGTTCGGAGTCATCCATGGCGTCGTCCAGCGAGAGTGACGAGAAGGATTATATAAATGTGCCACTGAAGCTTAAACCGTCAAAGAGCGCAGCCGTGGCGTCAAAAAGTGCAGCCGCGCCGTCAAAATCTCCGCCACCTCCTCCTCCTCCACCCCCTTCTATTGCCCCTGAAGCTGAAAAGAAGCGGGAAAGTATTGCCCGACATGACGACGAGTACTTTGATGATTCTAATGAATTCCCTAATTTATATTCGCAATTCAGCCATACTAGGAGGTTATAATGGGGTATATAAATAATTAATTAAATAATAATTAATTAAATTATTCTAATATTTATTCAACTGTCTCGGGAATATTATTGTAATTTTTTTTGGTACAAGTGGTTCGTTTAAGCATTGACTGCTTTACATTGTGCAAGAATAAGCTTGACGAATTTCCTCATATAGTCAACAAAACGTTTTTGTTAAGGTATTTATTAATTTGTATATACCTATATTTGTATTATGTATTTCGAGATTTTGGGACTATTAGTTTAATAATTACTAAAATGAAGGAATAAATACAAATTGGTTTTCAGTTGTTTAATGCAATTTAAACGAAATATCCCATTTTGCACTTTTAAATTGATGGTGGATATCTCACCTTGCATTAAAGTCCACATATGAAGATAGCCCATTTTGCATCTCCACCGAAGATATGGAAATGACAAGGTGGCATTGTCTCTCGATTTAATTGGTTTAACATGCATACATATATGTATGCATATGTACATATGAGTGAACATTATGGCAAAACCCAAAAGATTGCATATAAAGATACGCACTGTGATAAAAATAATTATAAATTGAAGGTCAGAACCACAATTCGCAATGCAATAAGTCCTGTGTGCTGCCAGCAACAACAATGTTATCAAGGCAGGATCAGATTTGTTACGCGTATCTCTTTCATTAATCGGTAATCATGACTCGGCCCTTCCACACTTTGGTAAACCTTTGACTTTTAGCATATAAAGGCTTGAGTCTGGCGACAATAAGAAGAACAAGCGCAAATTTCTTCGCAATTTTCTTCCGTCACGCAGCAAAACTCCATACAATGTACATATACACACGTATTACACATCTATTACATATCAGTATATTAATACATATACATACACAGGATAGATAAATTGACCACAAAGATTTTATTACACATTTTATATTGTTACTCATGGAAATTCCCTAAAGGATGGTTCACGACTTCTTCTATGCAAAAAATCTAGAGTGTAACGAAGCCGAGTATATGTATTACGTATATATATGATAATGACACTACATTTATTTTGGTGACAATTATTATACGGCGAAGTGCAAAAACGTTGATGGCGTTGTTGTGTATGGACGAAACAAGAAACTTTTCTAGGATATGTCTCAAGATATACTATAGTAATAAGCTTATTTATCTTGCTACAGCATGCAATTCATACGTATGTACATTACTTATACATATATGTATATGTAATGTACATACGTAATATACAAATATATTTATTACATTATTTATAGGGAAAATTCAGAAGATAAAACAGAGTTTGCATGTCCAGGTGTGGGCAAAATTACCTAAATGGGCAAGTCTGATTCTTGCCATTTGCTTCTGCTCCTTCGTATATCCTTTGCACTTCCATTGTTAATTTTAATTGGGGGCATTATTATCGTTTGAATTAAGCACGCCATGATTCTCACAGGGCTGATAATATTGTATAAGAATTGTATCATAAGACATGATATATAAATATAATAATGGAAATGTCCATCTTCTTCTTCTTATTAGAAAAAATAAATACTCGGAAAGGGAAACTGTATACACACACGCGATGATAAAGTTCTATGACTAGGAGGACTTGATTCTCAAGCAATATTGCAATTTTTTCGTTTCAAAAGCTTGCAAATATATATAGCAAACTCCAATAATTACACAAAGGGGCATTTTCAGTTTCTATGCTCACCTTCGTCTTGTCCAAGGAAATGCGACTTAAGTTAGTTCATCCGTGGTGAAGCTTGCACTAGGATTTGCTCTGCCAATGGGGAAAATTGCGAAAATAAATAAAAATAAATAAATTTAGCAAACGGCCAGTTTATAAATTGGCAAAGCAATAAATAACAATAAATACATCACAAAAATATAAAATAAGTAAAAGAAATAAATAAATACAAGCGAAATCATTTCAAAATATGATATTAAATAATCTTTGATTCTAAAATTTTTAGTGTGACCCTCGAGGTCAACGTTGTTGTGCTAAATCCCCAAACATGTCCCGACGATTTGTTTCGCAACCATTTTGTGCAGCAGCTTTAGTGCTTATTCTAACAGGTTTTCAGAATTCTTACGCGAATATTTACGATCCGCCGAAGGCTATTGTGTCGGAATACTACGGCAACCCTTACTATGAGAATTTGAGGGGACTCAGGGTTTCGCGGAATTCTGAAATCGTCGTCGGCGAGACAACTTCGAAAGGCGTGACGCGGTTACTTTTTGAATGCAGTGCCAGCTACCCGGTACAATGGATTTACACTGGAGATGGAGTAAGTGAAATTAATATTAAATTGAAAATAAAAGTTATTAAAATATTATAAAAGTAATATATACAAAACAAAACAAATAAATGAAATGCAAAAAAACCTAATATAAATTTTAAAAAAATAATTAAAATAAAATAAATTTAATTAAATACATATTAAATTGGTATAAATTAAAGTACAGAATAAATTAAATTAAATACAAATTAAAATAATCCTTCTGAATTTTTACAATAGATCCCTGAAATCTCCACGGACACGAACGTGAACCGCGGTCACCCAAATTCCTTGACTGGAGAATTCGGAGCGAGTTTGTCGATCCAAAGACTAACGGAGAGCCACACGGGAAATTATACTTGCAAAGGAAATACCAACAGGAATGCTTATGTGTCCTTCCATTTGTATGTCCCAGGTAATGCGCAAAATGATATGAAAGGAATTCTCAATTTCATTGATTTAATCTGCTTTATATGCATTTACGTTTATATAAATTAATCAAGAATAATTTAAAAATTTGAAAATATACATATAATTACCAATTGCATATATTATATGCATTTATTATTAATTTAGGACAAGAATTATTCACCTCTAAAAGCAACGAAAACATAACGTTTACTAATCACGACAACACGGCAAGAATACCATGTGGGGTATCTCACCCCTCCGCTAGAGTTACTTTACAAAAGTCCAACAATGGATTCGTCAGTTGCCCTTTAAACGATTCACTGAGCTACAGTCCGAAAAATGGATTTACGCTCAAGCTGAAGGAACTGCATGACCCGGCGGGCCAATATGTCTGCACGGCTTCCTATGACAACGTTTATAAAATTGTGACTTTCAGACTGGTTGGGAAATATGAGGGTTTTTGTACGTTGCATATTAAATGAATAATTACAAATTAATGCTTTAAAATATTAAATTAAATTTTTTAAATGGCTAAAATCAAATTTACATCATTAAATATTTTCAGCATTAACAGCCTGCAATCCAAACCCATGCGGCCGAAACGCGGACTGCCTGCTCTCTCGCGGCAGAGCAGTGTGCACATGCGTCCCTGGCTATGACGGCGATCCCTTTGTGGAATGTCGAAACGTCAACCACCGGATCGCTGACCCTTGCGTACCCTCGCCGTGTGGGCGGTATGGCGACTGCGTTGTTCGAAATGGCTTAGCAGCGTGCACGTGCTCAGCGGGATTCCAAGGGAAACCCCCACACTGCACGAACAAACTTCCCGGCTCACGATGCATGATTAACCAGGATTGTCACAATACGGAAGTTTGCGTAAATCGTCAATGCACCACCGCCTGCAACCAACATAGATGTGGTCGACGGGCTGAATGCACAGTGGTAAATCGGATGCCGATTTGCAATTGTCTTCCTGGCTATATCGGCGATCCGAATCACGAATGTGTCCTGGATAATTACAAAGCCCCTTATGAAGAATTGGAAGAGCGACTCCGGCCGGAATGCCAATATGACGAAGAATGTCCCTCATTCCTAGCCTGCATTCGTCAGAAATGTCAAAGTCCTTGTGCATCGATGTGCGGACCTTACAGCGACCGCTGTCGAGTTATCCAGCACAAGGCCATTTGCAATCAGTTGTCGATAAATTGCCCGCCGGGAGATTTGAATTGTTACAGCTTAGGTGCGCCGCCAATGAACAATTGTCGTCGAATTAATTGCGGCCCGAACAGCAGTTGCAACGATATGAATGGCCAAGGGATGTGCAGTTGCCTTCCGGATCACACAGGAACTCCGCCTAATTGTACGCCGATGTGCTTCGGACATTCCGGCTGCCCAGAGAATCAAGCTTGTCAGGCCCGGAAGTGTCAAGACCCCTGCGTCGGCTTTACTTGCGGCATCAATGGACAATGTCTCGTTAAGAACCACAAGGCGGAATGTCAATGTTTGAACGGCTATGTAGGCGATCCGAAAACCCGATGCAATTTAGTTCCATCAACGTTATTACAACCTCTGTGTACTTTGCGATGCGGGAAGGGCGCTCGATGTCAATTTATAAATCGTACTGCGACCTGCCGATGCATCGACCCATTCGATCCAAATTGTGGGCAAGTTGATGAGAATCGGAGTTGCTTCAGTGATCGGGATTGCTCCGATCTCCAAGGCTGTTTTAACAATCAGTGCACGAATCCCTGTCACGCCTTCCGCAATTTGTGTGGGGAAAACCAGGAATGCCAAGTGGTCAATCATAAAGCGGAATGCACTTGCATGCCGGGCTTTAAAGTTAGAGTCAATAACGACTGTTTCCGTGACAGCCCTGACAGCGCTCAAGAAAGGATCGATGCATTTGATGACGATTGCGAGCCCCCGTTTTGTCGAAGAGGTGACCCTAGGACGGAAAACAATCGTTGTCGTTTTAATGGGGACTGTCCCAGTACGAAATTTTGCCGCAACTCCATTTGCATCGACCCCTGCGTCGGCGCTTGTGGGCACAATGCGATTTGCCATGTGGATCGAAATCGCATTGCTAGGTGCACTTGCCCAGCGGGATTTTTAGGGTCGCCGAAGATGCAGTGCTATCCTACGTTCCGACATGTTAAGGATGGTGGCGCGGATGGCAGCGCGAAGGTTGTTGAGTTGAAGGACGATGGCAGTCATAATTCTACGGCTGCGGCTGTGGTGGGGAAGAAAGATGCGAAAAGCCTTGTAGAGGAATTTAAGAAAACTCACGACAATAGTAATTCTACTGCTAAAGGAATGTGATGATTTTACACAAACGTTTAACAAATTATTAATAATTTCTTTTTATTTGTTCCTGCAATAAATATTTGATTGATAATAATATGATTCCAAAATTTTCTTCAGTCGAATTATTTAAATGAGCATTATTATTGGAAGCAAATTAGGTATTGTGTGTTTGAAAAATGTCAACGTATACAATACCATTTATTGCCAATTGTTAAAAATAAATCATGCGTTGAGATAAGAAACAATAAGTAGAAAATCGGCCTAAACATCATAAAATGTATCAAAATTAAATTAAAAAAAAATTGGATATTACAAATGACAGAACACTTTTGCATTAATAAAGTTAACATAATTGAAAGTTCGTTAATATAATGGGATTTCTTTATTTCGTTGTATTCCCGTTAGTATTTATATTGAGTGTGTGTGGACTTATTGCACGCCGAGTTGTACGGAAAAATAGGAGACGGTTAAGCGAAATCGTGAGTATCCAGATTATGTAAAAAATACATACCGGAGTATTATTTCTGAGTGAGTAATTTTTTGTGGCTGTATATTACAAATATTTCCTAGTAATATATCGTCGGCGAAGGATCTGAAAGTACCAACTGCACGCGTGGCTAATGTCTTAATGTACCAAAAGCCTCTTTGCGCTAATGTCTAAACATACCAAAA
>JAQGAK010003344.1:0-15486 GCA_034696945.1 Lipothrix lubbocki
AAAAATGATGTTAAAAACCGCAAAATAAAGCCAGAAAAAACAGAAACTTGAAAAACTGTGAATACAAATTGCGAAATCCTGCGAAATTTCATCATCGATTTCGCGAAATACCGCGAAAAATTGAATGTAATTTTGCGAAATATCGCGAAAAATTGGCTGTAATTTTGCGAAATTTTTAGGCCCAAAAACGCGAAATGGTCCCAGGCCTATATATGTGTGTCTTAATTTGGATTAGATTTTGATTTCTTCTATATTTGTAAACACTTACTCCACATTTTCACCGACAATTCTCAAATCCTTTGTTTCAACTTCCTTTGGCGGGCTATTAGTCTATAAATCGTATAAAATTTTTCAAAATTTTTCAAAATTTTACAAAATTTACAAAATTTTGCAAAATCTTATAAAATGGAAATTGCATTTTCCCAAACTGCAGTCAATAAACCAGAATAGACACCAAGACATCTGACATGACAATCTTTATGGATTATTCTACGTACATAAATGGTGGCCAATGGCCACGAGCTCCACTTAAGTTTACACTCCACGATGGTGGAACACATGCCAAGAAGCGTTAATGATTGCTTATGCTCTTCATTTCGAATGACCTGCCGACCATTGATCTCTTCAATACTTATTGTATTTCGGATGCGGTTTTCTAATCGGAGAATAATAAGTAGTAAACTTAACAAATCATCAATGTGTCTGGTAAATTTAAAAATTAATTTTATTCATATGATTAATACTGTAGCGAACCTAATTTTACCCCCATGAGTAAATAACTTCTGGTAGGGGATGAAGAACATGTAAACAACTGCGCCAAAGAATTCTCAGTACCTTCTACGCGGAATCCCATTCTCCGGTCGTAATTTCCCCCGCTTATGCTATCCATGATTTTGTGCTTTCCAATCTATAATCCATACTCACATACTCACATCAATCATTAATTTACACAATGAATTATATGTTGGTTTTTTTTTACATTTTCAAATATTCCCCCTAACCTTTTCGGAAACGCATTCCATGAATTGTTGAATTTCGGGGATGTGGTCAAAATTCTGACATTTTCCTGGCTCCAGTAGTGACTCGAGTCCAAAATCCGTACATGTAAAAATGCCATCGTGATCGCAGTCTTCAATTTGGTCATTCTGTTGGAGGTACCAGTGTAAAATTTTATTCACACATTGTTCCTCTTCCATGCAATCCTTGTAGGTTCCATATTTTCGTCCAAATTCTAAAATCATTGAATTCTTCTCACAGTCATAATTGCAAATTTCATTTTTGATTCAATAAATAATATTGTCAGTGGAGATGACAAGTGGCTACCTCCATGTGCATCTAAATGGAAGATGAGATATCCACCATGAATTCAGTGCAAGATGGGATATCCTGTTTAAATTGCATTAAAAATTGAAAATGTGGGAATTTATATTTAAAATTTAAACTTCAAAGCAATCGTAAATTAGTGCAGTTATCTCATATCCTGCATTTATAATAGTGGTGGATATCCCACTTTGCAGCTGGAGCTAGGCAAATGAAGATAGCGCATTTTGCATCTCAACCTACTATACTTTTTTATCTAAACTCGATATTTATTTTTCAAGCTTGTTTTTCTAGAAATTAAATTTTTACTTACCATTATCCGTTTTTTGGTTGACTTCCTCTATGGCGCTTTTCCAAAAGTCCAATTTAGTTTTACCGCATACTTTCGGGGATCTAAAGGTTTTTGTTCCATTCATTGGCTTGCCGGCAAATTCACAGATGCAGTCGAGGCATTGTAAGTTCAACTCATAGGTCGACTATAAAAATAGAAAATTCAAATACAAAATCCACAAGGTCCATCGTTAGGATAGTTGAAGTCGAGTTAACCCCTTCTTCATTTGAAATGCTAGTGGATATAACCCATCTTGCATTCAAGGCAAATTGAGATAACCCACCTTGCACCTCAATAATTATACTACAATGTACCTGCGTTGACCCTTTAGAGGGTCTTTGGGTTAATTTCAATTGTGAATTGCGGTCTGGATTATTACAAGGAATGAGGTATTCTTCGGTGTAAGTTTGTCTAGCAGAGAAACCCGATGATGTTTGGATCCGCTTCAAGATAAAGGGATACCTGAAGTTTGGGAAGTATGGGGAATGGAAGGGCAAATTAGAGTCTAAAAACAATTCTGCCGCCGAATCAGGTTCGTCGTATGATTCACATCGGATGAACCGACTAAAGTCACTTTTCAAGTTGATTTGAATTTGCTGAACAAATATCCTGACCTTGGAAGAGGCGTCCTGGTCGATTCTATTTGATTCTTCCGTTGACATGTATTTAACTCCAGCCTTGGAATAGAATTTAATAAAAATAATTTTAGTTTTGCTAATATTTATTGAACAAATTAAATAAACAACGTTTAAATTTACCAGTGGCTGGGACGCAATCCAAAAAATCGGATATACCGCCAGGCATTTTAAAACGACAATGTTCCATGCCCCATTTACTTTCAAGACATTTTTGTCGAGAACTCCAAACTCCATGGGAGAATCACTGATATTAACGAAGCCACTACAAGACTTTGGATCAGAACCCGCGACCGAGCCCCAGTTGGTAGCGCAGCTTTGGTATTGAATTGTGGGTCCGTTGTCGAACATGGCGGCCACGACGATGATCGTGGAAAATAAAATGGCGCTTACAATTATTAAATTCATTATTTTACTTTCTAATGGTTTCTTAGGCGGCCGTCACGAACGAATCCACTCTAAGCATGCTGTTCTACCTAAGTGCAATACTGTTCATCTTTCGGGATTATCTCTTTAAATAAAAGCTCAATAAATTTAAATACACACTGTCTAACGGAAATTGGTGGAATATTGATATGGACTTATTAATAAATTTGTGGACAAACCATTGCTCTTATCTTTTAAGCCTCCTAAATACATATGTAATGAATCATCATTAAAGTTGCATAAACTTTTCCCCTTCCTGAAAAAGCTATAATTTTCCCTATATGATTACAATTGCAATAATCGCGTTCTACGAAGAATTTGACACACTCGACTTGATACTAATTCGGTAGCTCATGCGTCATTCTGTGTCGCCATTTAGGTTAAAACCACATTAAGAATAAACTCTACTTGATGATTTACTGAGTCGAACAAGTATTTTTCCAAAACTTGATACACCGGACTCTCGCTATAAGAGATCTCCATATAAGAGAACTCTCTCTATAAGAGATCCTTTGGGCCCACATATCATACATAGTTATATGCCTACTAGCTCTGTCTATAAGAGAATTTCTATGTAAGAGACTGATTTTGTTGATTTACAGCGTTATCTTATAGCGAAAGTTCAGTGTACAGGCTTAATGGAAAAGCTTGTTGATTCTTACCAAAACTCTAATTGCATGAAAAGTTACTATAATCTGTATTTTGGATTTTATTGTTGCATATTGATTTTCCGGTTGAATAAAAACATGTTATTGTAATCAATGATTGAGTTAATTTATTTAATTACAGTTATTAAGTGTAAATAAATTATACAATCTTTATTCATACTTATTCCTCCAAGTTTTATAACATATAACTGGATAATTCATTATGTACTATAGATTAAAAGATTAAAGGGAAAAAATTAAATCGTCGTAAAAGAGGCAAATATAAGTATCTCCACAGTTGCTAAAATGCATTAGGAATGACTACAGCTCTCGAATATTATTTTTAAAGTTTGGAATGCAAAAGTGACTATCCCGTTTATTTCCCATTACAATCGCACACAAGCGGTAAAAACTGCTGGAATATTTCCCCTTTCTACAACATGCAATGACGTATTATTAGCAGTAAAGTTTTCATATCAACAACGGGATTTTGCTTGCCGTATAAATGCGCTATACTAAAAATGTAAACAAATTGGCCATGCTTTTAAACGACATAGCTTGTTTTGTATTGGGATATTTGTGAAATATCTTGTAGTACCGTAGTAATTCCTATTGCTTTTTAGCAACTCTGTAGATAGTTATATTTGCTTCTTCCTTCAACGACGAAATTTCAAAATGATGCTACATATATGTTGCACTGCTACTTTCATCTTCAGCATGATCTTCTTGGGAGAATTTTCCAAAGAAATCCGCACACTCAGAAAATGAGGGTCTGAAGTCAGGACAGTGTTCCCAGCAAACCATCATCAACCGGTAACTATTTTAAAAATTTGAATTATTTATATTTAAATAAAAATTTAAATGCATAATTAAATAAAATATAAATACATATTTAAATTTAACGCCACACTAAAAACTAACGTAATAAATAAATAATAAATTATAATGTGCTTTATTGACGAGAAATAAAAAAACATCATTACATTTCTTCAGTTGCCAACTCCGGCTTTGGTAACCGCACACCTCTCTCAAGTTTCTGAACAAAGCGAGGAGAGTAATTTTCAATTGCATATGGAATTTGAGCATAGGAAAATATTTCCCATACCACCACACCAAAGCTCCAGACATCTGATTGAGAAGAAAATTGTAAATTGCTTAAGGACTCGATGGCCATCCACCGCCAGGGTAATTGATCCTGTAATTTTTTTTACTTTTTATTTCTTTTATAAGCGCCAAATTTTGAATTTTCTAATAAATTTTCCTAAAACATAAAAAAATTAAATGCAAAACTTACTTTCTTCTTTTTAAAAACGTTAATAGCTTCGTACAACTTCTTTGATAGGCCAAAATCCGATATCTTAACAACGTTCCCGCTGAACACCAAAATATTCCTTGCGGCCAAGTCCCCGTGAACAATCTGCGAGTTAGTTTACATCCTTGAAGTATTTCGTCGAGTAATTTTTTTGTAATAAATACAATTTATAAATTAAAACTGGAACTTACTTGAACTTTTGTTAAAAAGTCCATTCCACTGGCAATTTGCTGGCAGAAACTTATCATGATAGCCTCGTCCACCTCGATTTTTCGAGTGTAACTAAAACATTTAAAAAATTACATTACATTTACAACAATTGATATTAAAACCATCAAATTATCTTTAGAGTATGATTAAATAAACAAGATATTATGTTCTTAGCGTACCTCTTGTAATCATTTTTCTCGTAAATCCTAACTGTCTGGCTCGCCTGTCCTTGAGCTTGCTTAGCACAATTCCGTAAGTAGCTGTGCAAATTTCCATAAGGGCTGAACTCAAGTACAACAGAACAATCTCCTGATAAACAAATTGCCAGGAAAATGGTTTTAATTAGCTTAGAACATTTTTCAAATCTAGTTTTTAAAATCAGCATTAAACCAATTGTTGTACATTTTATTTTTGCAGTCGCGCGTAGTGCCACAGAAATTAATTCTCTACGGAAAGATGCAAAACGTTTTGTGCAGACCAGGTGAATCGAGTTTAGAAAACTATTTACATACTCTTTTTCAAGTTGTTTATTATAACACCATAGAAGGTTATGATGTTGGGATGCCCTTGCTGACCAACAAACTCCATGATTTTTATCTCCTCCATAAATGCCTTATAATAGTCAAGCCCGGCATTCGGCTTCAATGTCTTCACAGCCACGTCTGCATCATTAAACTTTCCTCGGTATACGCGGCCGAACTCCCCTTCGCCCAACATGCGGTTTTCTAATCAGAATTTAGAGCATTTATTTCATTTATTTATTTCTTTTTATTATTTATTTATTTCTATTTATTATTTATTTATTTCTATTTATTATTTATTTATTTCTATTTATTATTTATTTATTTCTATTTATTGTTTATTTATTTCTATTCATTATTTATTTATTTGCATTTATTATTTATTTATTTGTATTTATTATTTATTTATTTCTATTTATTATTTATTTATTTCTATTTATTATTTATTTATTTGTATTTATTATTTAATTATATTATTTAATTATATTTAATTAATTATTATTTGTAAGTAAGAATGCATAAGTTACCAATTTCAACAGTATTTCGAGGAATTATCCAATCATCGTCAAATTCCATGTTTTCATTCAATCTAGCCCGCGCGTCCAAGTCTTGCAAATAGTGACTGTCATGGTAAATATCTCTGATTTCAAGATCATCGTTTTCTTCCCCTGACCTATTTCGTCTCCAGGAGCAAAACTGCTCTCGAAAAAGCAACAAAAAACTTCTCTCATTTGCGTAAATTAATTATTGGGTATATATTAAATTACCAATGCATCATATTACATGAGTGGTGTAGTATTGTTGTAACTTATGTAATGCCATATTTATAGTCGGCGTGATTGGTACATTGATTTTGTACAAATCGCTCTTACCGTCGGTTTGCATTTCCTCCAAACAACGATTCCAATTATAAGGGTGACGATCACGGCTATCCCTATTGCGCTTCCAATGATGTACCAGTAATATTTGCCGTATCCTGTCGCGGACAAAAATACATTACAAAACCTTGCTGTAATGCATACACGGATATCTTATTTTGCTATGTCATTATAAAGAATATACGTAAATGTTTACCCTTAACGTCGGAAACCCGAAATCCTACCTGCAGCCATCTAGTGGATGCCCAGGAATTCAACGTCATAAATGGAGATCGGCATACGACTTCTGCAACATTCGCAGTTGATTTTATAAGCAAAATTCTTGACAAAGTCAGACGAATGCGGTCGAGTATTTCCTTCTCCATTTTAATCTCTTTCCCGTTACTCAAACCCTCGGAGTTTACTGTAATTAATTCATGGATAAACACTCTAATGATATTATTATATTTTATTACTTTAGTATAATAAATTACATAATTTAAATTCAGTGGATTTTTGTAAAATTGACGTGAAAATTTTTTCTCAAATTGACGTGAAATTTTTTTCTCAAATTGACGTGAAAATTTTTTCTCAAATTGACGCGGAAATTTTTGTCTCAAATACTTACAGCATTGGGAACTTCCATCAGAAAATTTAACTTCAAACTGAATATTGGAGAGTAGAACAAATGTGGAAATGGTGCATTTGACAGCCATGGTTTCAGAATCTTGTTGCAGTATGGTGGCATTGATTACACTGCCTTCAGGAAAAGATCCAGTGGCGAGAAACAAATCTGGTGAAATATGGATTTGGCAAAAACTAATGTAAATTTTTGTAATTAATCAAATAAATAATAATAAAATAAAAATAAATATTATTCATTTTTTTTAAATTTCCACATTTATTGTTGTCCAATCCGGTAAATAGATAATCAGCTTGATTGGTAAATCCTGAACTTCCACCCTCGGAACTGCCACTCACCGAGCACAGAACATAGGCGTAATTAAATGGAGACTCCACCATTCTATTGTGTAAAGTTCATTATAATAAACTATTATTTTCATACTTTTTAAAGAAACTTGATGGACATTTAACAAAATCAATAGAAATTAATTCGTGGATATATTTATATATCTTTGGAAAAAATGCTTACTGACCTGGACGAATCTTCTGCAAAAAACAGATTTTTATTTTGTTTCGAGATAGGTGGAGCATTGACCTATAGATTGTGGAACATTAAACTTATAGTTTCACGTAAATTTCCAATAAAATATGTATATTTTATTACACACGTACATACGTGATTTTTACGGATAATACACAAAAAAGGAGTAGTTACTAATCTAAATTTTGGTTAGAATACAAAAACGTTTTGAGTTCATTCTTGATAAGATTATCGCAGAATGATGAGTTACTTACAAACATTTCCGGAAGTGGATAGGGATTCCAGACTAGCATGCAGTTCAGTACAGATGTGCATTTCCCGATTATCATTCGTATTGACCTGAAATAGCTGCTAATGCAGCTCAAAGCGGTCCCTCTGGCTGTTTCATCCATAGTAATCGTTGTTGGCATTTTCCCTTCTGTCGTATAGAAAAACAACTTATAATGTACACCAAAGTTTCGCTATAAGAGGACTCCATACACCGGACTCTCGCTAAAAGAGATCTCCGTATAAGGGAACTCTGTCTGTAAGAGATCCTTTGGGCCCACATATCATACATAGTTATATGTAAACTAGCTCTCTCTATAAGAGAATTCCTATATAAGAGACTGATTTTGGTGATTTATAGCGTTCTCTTATAGCGAGAATTCAGTGCATAAGAGAGCTCTCACTTTGTTATAAAGTTATAAAGAGCCCCCACTGTAAATTCATATAATTTTTTTAATGACTAAAATTAAACTTTAAACTGAAGTTTTTACCAGGATTCAATCCAATCAGCAAATAACTCGTTGTCGGAGTTGTAAAGCATTGGAAGATAGATGGAGTTCTCGACAATCCCCCTGAAACCCGAAATCCCAGTCTTGAGTCGTAATTTCCCTTTCCATTATCGATTTTAGTGTAACTTGCAACCTGTTTAGAGTTTAAATTTTAAAAAAAACGAGTTTATATTAA
The DNA here is from genome assembly GCA_034696945.1 of Lipothrix lubbocki. Lineage (NCBI taxonomy): Eukaryota > Metazoa > Arthropoda > Collembola > Symphypleona > Sminthuridae > Lipothrix > Lipothrix lubbocki. Next base: position 8,376 of record JAQGAK010003344.1, read on the forward strand.
TCTTTATAATATCAGTAATATCTACTAAATTGCACAGCTCAAGGAAAATCTCGTGTTATTTAAATGTTAGAAATGAATTACATTTTTGGATAATAATTAAGGTTCAGTTAATACACCATGAACTCTCCATATCGTCGGACTAACTAGAAAAGGAGCTTATATGATTTTGACACAATATGAAAAGGAGCGTATATAAAATCACTAATTCGAAAAGGGGCTTATATTATGTAATTGTGCTTACGGAGCTGGTGGCTCCGGAGCATGGGAAAATATAAGCTCCTTTTTTTACTGGGATATTTCAAATCACGACATCTCCCCTTTTCATATTGACCCAAAATCATATAAGCTCCTTTTTGAGTTTGTCTGACGATATACAGATAAGAGATCACTGAAATTAGTCTTCTTTTAAAGGTATTCTCCTATATAGAGAGCTCTTATGGATGTAACTTTGTTTAACCTGTGGAGCCGAGAGCTTATTGCAGAGTTCTCTTATTTGGAGTTCTCTTATAGAGACAGTTCTCTTATATGGAGGTCTCTTACAGAGAGAGTTCTCCTATAGAGAGAGTTCTCTTATAAAGAGAGTTCTCTCATATAAATGTTTTTGTATAGGGAGTTCACTTCACGGTATAATCAAATTATGGATTAATGTGTCCAACCTGATTATTTACACATTCCGTGAGCAGTTGCACCGGTACCATCGAACTTTTATTCCGACAATTTTCCCAACCCAGCAGATATGTCAAAGCATAATCCAGGCACGTGACTGCGCCATTTCCATCGCAGTCCTCCACGTGTGATAGTTTTCTGTTGACGTACCAATCTATGAGTTCATCCATGCAGTCTTCCTCTTTGGCACAATCTTCGTAATCTGGAATTTAATAAACAATACACAGTGGACATTCTTTATAGCGGCAGCACATAAAGTAGCAAAATTTTACCGTTATGAAGAAGTGCTCTTATAAGAGAAAATTAAGTGTAAATTTAATTCTGCGCATAAAAATGCGTCGAGTCTGCCTTTATAAAGACGACCGTTGTAGAGAGTCTTCATTAAAATGAAATTATGATAAATAATGAGGATTTAAAAACAATTGTTGTTTACCCAATTTCACATTTTCTCGACCAATCCCTTCATAAATTTTCCTCCAAAACTCGTACACATTGCCTCCGCAAAATCCAGGGTTCGTAAATAAACCTGTTCCATTGTGCATTGAACTGGCAACATGACAAATGCAATTCAAGCATTTGCTAGAGAACCTTCGAACAGACTTAAAATAAAATATTTTGATACTGTGTTTCATTCATTGAAGAATAATTCTTTTGAGAAATAAATATTTAAAAAAATCACCTTCCTGATCACCTCATGAGGTACTTGAAAGAGCTTCAACTGCGAGACGGGTTTTAAATCAAAGCAAGGCACGCTGAATGCCGGTACGTTTCCTCGGTCTGAATTGCGACCAAGGTTTGGGATTTGATTCATAATAAATTGATGCCGGAAGTTTATGGTGAAGGGAGACGTAAATGGGGTGCTTGTATTTAAAAATAATTCGGCTACCAAATATGGCTTGTCATTGTCGTGCGCTTGGCAGCGCAGGAAACGACTGAAATCGTTCTTCAGCGGGATTTGCAGCTGAATGGTGAATACTGTCGCTTCCTGGTGTGGATCCTGATTTACTTTGTTTGATTCGTCCGTGTGATCGTATCTGAGCCCTACCTGTTGTTTTGAACATTCATGGGATTTTATTCAAGTAATTTTAAAATATTGGTTAAAGTAAATCTTAATGAATTTAATCCACGATTTTATCCTAAAATTAATCCTAAAATTAATCCTGAAGATAATCCCGAAATGAATCCCGAAATGAATCCTGAAATTAATCCTGAAATTAATCCTGAAATAAATCCCGAAATTAATCCTGAAATGAATCCCGAAATGAATCCTGAAATTAATCCTGAAATTAATCCTGAAATTAATCCTGAAATTAATCCTGAAATTAATCCTGAAATTAATCCTGAAATTAATCATGAAATTAATCATGAAATTAATCCTGAAATAAATCCTGAAATTAATCATGAAATTAATCCTGAAATAAATCCTGAATGTAATCCTAAAGGAATTCTAAATGTAATCATAAATGTAATCATAAATGTAATCCTGAATTTAATCCTACATATAATCCTGATTTTTTCCTGAAATTATTCGTTATTAATTCTAAAATCATTTTGAAGTCGAGGATATTATTTTAATGCATAATATTAGGCTGTAATTAATGCAGTGCATGATGAACATACCTGAGGATGCGAAGCCACCCAGAAAATAGGATACCCCGCTGTACATTTCACCACAAGCAAGTTGTAATTGACAACATCCACTTTCAATTCGTTTTCATGTAGGGCTCCGAATTCAAACGGAGAATTGCTTACGGGAACAAAGGGGTTACACTTCCGCTCACCTGAGTCGGACCACTTATTACCATTACAATATTGGTACTCAATTTGTATCTCGTGAGACAATATGGCCGGAATGATTTGAAATCCCGTGATAATAATTGTGCACGTAAATGCTTTTATTATTTTCTCCATGGTTGTTATCAAATAGAAATGGAGAAATAAAATAATTGTGATGACAGTAATTCGGTGTCTGTACGGCTTCCAAAAGAAAGCTCTCGTATTATTATAGTATTCTAGATATTTATACAAATCCTGATAAGCTTTTCCATAAATTTTGCTTTGCTGGCCACGATATTAAATATTCATTGGTTGTCACCAGGAAAACTCCTGCTAAACAAATGCCGAGATAGCCCCCACGGATTTAATATCTATATTACATTTACATTACGTACTACAGTTTCCCTGAATATTTGCCACTTTCTTCAACTGAGCGATACTACTGTGAGTATTACTTTGCTGGAAACTCAATGTAACACTCACATATATTATTCAAGTTAAAACCGATTGACGTCGTCTTGATTACGAATATCGTGGTCAAAAATCCGACAGAAAATTTATTATTAGGCACGCAGCCGGATGGATAACAAAGCACATAATACGCTCAAGGGGTTGGATTTGCTTTGATAATTAATAATTAAGTTAAAAAAAATAATAAAACCACCAAGCGCTTTGTAAGCTCGGTGGAATGAGCAGATGAACAATGCTTATCCTAACCTCGCAAAATCCTAGGGATCCAGAAATAATAAAGAAATGAGAATTAAATAGGATGTCGGTAAATGATTTCTCGCAAAACCCTCGTTTAGTTTTAATATAATATAATACTCGGCTTAGTTTTATTTTCGAATTAAACACGACTTTAAAATAGAAAAATAAACAGAATAAGTTTACAGAATAGTTTAAGTTTAAATTAGAAGTTTACTCGACTGACTCTCGCTACCGACTCTCGTGTTCCTCGTCGATCCTTTGGTTTTTATTGATGAAGGGCCCGCTTCTTTGCTTTGTCTTGAAGGGCGCTGAGTTCCTTAATCCTCGATAATCCTCGTAGTCAGTAGAATATATAATTAACAATAACAACTAAAAATAGGAATCCAGGCACTTAACTTTAGATTAGTCAAATCCTCGTTCCTCGTAGCACAGGTAAATAATATAAAGAAATAATATATTTAAATAAACACGCTAGAAATATCCTTTCCCTCGCTTCCTCTAGCCTCTCACTCGTATATATGTATATGGCGTATACATTTCCGCCCACCAATATTTTCTTGAAAAATATTTATATAGTACGTCTAATTATAATAAAAATAGAAATAACTCGTCTTAATATAAGTATAAAACACTCGGAACATAAATATCCTTGTACATAGTAATGAATATAAGTATATTCTCGTAAACAATATAAAAGAACAATCCTCGAACAATTATAAATAGTATAAATAAACAATTTTTTCCTCGTTTTAGATTTTTATAATAAGAATAAAATTAAATAACTTATCTACATCACCAAATCGATTCGTCTTGAAATCCTCGTCTTCTCTTGAAATTTAAAGCACAACACTTGAACACTGAACACTTTTAACTCGTCCACTCTTCACCACTCCTCGTCCCCTCTGCAATCCTCTGCGTTGACCTAGGGGCGTAAATCCTCGGCCTGTTTTGAATTTTCGTGCTAGGGGTCGTAAATCCCTAGCAGATGTAGTTCTGTGGTGACCGCGGGTCGTAAATCCTCGGCCGGTTTGTTGGTTACCAAGGGTCGTAAATCCTTGATCTCTAATTTGTTGACTAAGGGTCGTAAATCCTCGGTCAATCAGCTGAAGAATATGCCCGTCCTCCCGTGTTTCAGATGAGTGACGTTTTCCCAAGCATATCCTTGTCTTGCATCCTAGCTTCTCACCGCCCACCATGATATCTTCAGGAGGAACGGAAGGGCACAGGATTTTGATGTCTTGCCGGATACTTCTCGTCCCGGATTTTCTCTGGTCAAGACTGGCTAGTTGACTCGTAGAATCCGTTTCTTCTTCTCGGACAACCTCGCCTAAAAGATCCCTTTCACATGTAGTTAGTTTACTTGAATTAATTGACTTACATGCCTCGGATCCTTGACTGACTGTTGCTTGTAGTGTGTCATCAGATGGGCTGCATTGATGACTTGACTGACGGTGATTTGCATGGTTCTTGTTTACATCTCGTTTCTTGTGCTCGTGCTGATTTCTGTTTACTTGGTGCCTCGACATCATAAATACACTGGTTCTGTTTCCTCGCTCTGTAGTGTCTCCTCCTGCTACTAACCATCCAAGGGTCGACTTGTGGGCCACGGGTTGATTTTCCTTCTTTCGTTTAATTTCTGGCAATATTATCTTGTAATGCATGGAGTTGGACAATAAAATTGAAACTTGCCTGGGATCCGCCCACCTTGGATCTGCTAATCCTGTTGTAGGTAGATGACCAAACTTCTCGGATGAAATTTGTTGTGATGGAAACGGCCCGCCAATCCTCGGTAGAATTAAGAAATCCAGCTCGTATTCATATTTCCGTTCTTGAATGGATCTGATTCTAAGCCTTACGTACTCGGTCACTTTGCATATTCCTGCGTTGGCTGCTCCCTCGACATATATAGGTTGATGTAACTTTTCCTTTTCTACTCCTAGTTGGTCTGCTAGTGCCTTGCTGATGAAATTCTCGTCTGAACAATTGTCCACCATAATCCTCGCCTCCTTCTCGTGACCTCGAAAATCTGTAATAGTAACTAATGCTGTAGGTTTAATAGCAATGGTTGGTTCACCTGTTGATGTCAACGCTACTGTTTTCCTCGTCTTGTAGAAGGAGTGAAGAATGGTGTGATGCTTGTCGTTGCACTCTCGGCAGGAGGCTGTTGATTTGCATTCTTGACGCATATGACCTGGCCTTAGACAGTTGATGCATAGCCTTGCCTTTTTGATGACCTCGTTCTTCTCGCTATCGGTTTTGTTGTGGAGTGCCTCGCAGGTATAGGTAAGGTGGGATCCTTTGCATAATGCGCAGCACTGAATCCTCGAATGATGACTCGGTTGAATTGCTTGTGATGATTTGCCTTGTGTAATTTCTGGTGTGATGCCTGTACTCGTTGAAAGTAGGTCGGCCATTTCCTTCTGGAGGAAATCAAAGAGCTTGTCCCAAGCTGGGAAATTCCTGTCTGGTAACGACTGATGGAACCGAAGCCTCGTCTCGTTGTCAAGTCGGTCCACGACAATCGTCACAACATATAGATCTGACATATCCTTGTTTAATGCTTTTAAGGAGTCCAAGGAATTTTGAACAGTACTTACTATGTCCTGTATTGCCTCGGCTGTCCTCGATGTGATCCTCGGTAGATTTACTATCCTGTTTACGTAGTTGTATGAAAGTTCTCTCTCGTGTTGAAACCTCGTCACCAGTTGAGTCCAAGCTGGGTCGTAACTGGCGTCTTCAAGGCTAACAGTGGAGAGTATCTTGGCTGCTGGGCCTTCTAGGTAGTTTAGGAGATACTGGAGTTTAACGGAGTCGAACAGGTCGGTGCGTTTGTGGACGACGGCCTCGAATCGATTTCGGAACATCATCCACTCTTCCATCCTTCCTGTAAATTTAGGAACAGTTAACTCGGGTAACTTAGCTTTGATGGTTACTGGTGTGGCGGTAGGTCCAGGTTGAGCTGGGTTGCCTGGAATCGGATGAGCTGCCCTCGCCTCTGCTTCTAGTAATGCCTGTTCTCGATCTTCTCGTTTCTTCAAGTTTTGCTCGCGTCTTCCTATTCTGCACTCGAGCTCGAAACAAGCCTCTTCTACATCTGTCTGATCTTCTTCTTGGAGCTGTTTAGCGGCATCGTCAGTTAACTGGGCAAGTATATCTTGATGGTTGTTTCTCAAAGAGCCTCGTAAGTCAGAAAGACGCTTATAGAACAAGTCAATTTCTCGCCTGGTTATGGTATCTGCATTAATTGCTCTTGCCTTGTTATCATGCTTCGTTAACTGACCTTTGTACCCGCTTCTGCTTCGTCTGAGAGAGTCTACGTCTGCCATATTCCTTGTTGGTTTCTCGATACTCGAAGGTTGATGATTCTCGAAATCTTCTCGTCTTACTTTTCTGCTAATTACATCCACAAGGTAAAGCGTCCGTAAGGATTACAGAGGCAAGCCTCCCGCTATTCACCTTGGTCTGCAAATAACACACGAATTTCAGACTTACTTCTCGTTCCTGGGCCCCAAAAATCTTGGCGTTGGTCACTGGCACTGGTTCAGAATTATTACAGCTTTCGAAGGACACAAAAACACGTCGTCGAAAAGCGCTCGAAGGACCAAATGTAAGCTCGGTGGAATGAGCAGATGAACAATGCTTATTCTAACTTAGCAAAATCCTAGGGATCCAGAAATAATAAAGAAATGAGAATTAAATAGGATGTCGGTAAATGATTTCTCGCAAAACCCTCGTTTAGTTTTAATATAATATAATACTCGGCTTAGTTTTATTTTCGAATTAAACACGACTTTAAAATAGAAAAATAAACAGAATAAGTTTACAGAATAGTTTAAGTTTAAATTAGAAGTTTACTCGACTGACTCTCGCTACCGACTCTCGTGTTCCTCGTCGATCCTTTGGTTTTTATTGATGAAGGGCCCGCTTCTTTGCTTTGTCTTGAAGGGCGCTGAGTTCCTTA
>JAQGAK010003345.1:0-15481 GCA_034696945.1 Lipothrix lubbocki
GTATTAATTTTTGTATTAATTTTTGTATTAATTTTTGTATTAATTTTGGTATTATATTTTTGTATTAATTTTTGTAATAATTTTTGTATTAATTTTGGTATTATATTTTTGTAATAATTTTTGTAATAATTTTTGTATAAATTTTGATTCTGTATTGCATTTGTTTTAAAATTTAAATTTACGCAAATATGAATTTGGCTGTCGGGGAAGCTCCTGAAAATGCAATCCAGACAGTTTAGCAACGTCTTTTTAATAGGCTGTCAAATTTTGCTAAATGTGCAACTTGTCCCTTTTGGGCATTTCTCACTGTGCAGTGCAGCGCGACAGTGCAGTTTACCGAAAATGATGATCACCAATAACCATTTAGCAATAATTTACTTCAAGTTGTCCGTCAAGGTGTACATTATATGTATATCAATGTATATACGCTATTTACATATGTACGTACATACTACTGCAAACTCGTTATGTACAACGAGAGTGGTATGATACAAGAATGATAATAATAATATGTAAGATGCAACCATAGGAAACACGATCATTAACGCTGTCACCATTATTACATGCTTTGTCCTCATATTATTTAACACTGTACATATGTACGTGTAACGTATCCATATGTATTATTTCAGTTTCTGTTTCTAATACCTATTGTAGTTGCGTTGTTAAATGCAGGATTTACACGATCTTAATTATTAAATTTCTTTAATAATAATTAAAAATTTTATTCCGAAAATTCCAAACCTTGAGTAATTTATTTTAGTAAATAAATTATTAATTAACCGATGTTTGCAGACGAAATTGTTAAAAATTGATATGAATTTGCACATGTAAATTCTGTGAAATTCCCCCAAAATTTATTGTAAAATTGTGCTACGATGATAATAATGATCTTTCTAAATGGCACCAACTGAAACGATAGCATATTGAAAATTATGTTAAAAAAGAATAAAATTGTGCTATTTTAAATAAACCATAACCCGGAAAATTCGGTAAAAAAATTATTACAATTCCTATAATTAGAGCCACTGCATATTTAATTTTTGTAAAATTTTACAATTGCTTCATTTTCACAATTATGCGAAGATTTGTGCAATAATAATTAGTAGTTGGAAAATGCATTAAATTCCTGCATTTAGCAACTCAACTAACAACACACTATAGAATTAAAATTGTCAAACGTAAAATTATTTCCTCCTTGGATTTAACACATTCATAAATACACGACTGCATTGTGGAGAGAAATGAGGGAATTAAGAGCAGGAGTTTAAGCGAGTCGATGATGATGGAGGTACGAGCTCATCCACTATTTTATTACTCAAACTAAACTACTTACCTATAAACACGTTGTAAAAGTGCACATATGAACATAATAAAGCACAAGGAACTCTCAGTGTTTTTACATCTGCGGACGACGCTTTGGTAAATTTTCATAATACATCATTACATATGCATATGTACATATCGTCGGTGGAGATGCAAAGTGGGCTATCTCCGTATGTGAACCTAAATGCAAAATGAGCTATCTACCATCAGTTCAGTGCAAAATGAGATATCGTCAGTAAAATTGCAAAATGGGCTATCTCCATATTTGGACGTAAATGCAAAATGAGATATCCAGTGTCAACTTTATGCAAAATAAGCTATCTCCATATATGTGAACCTAAATGCAAAATGAGATATCCAGTATCAATTTTGTGCAAAACAAGCTATCTACATATGTGAACCTAAGTGCAAAATGAGGTATCTACCATCCATCAATTTTGTGCGAGGCAATTGTAAATTATAGTGGAGTTATCCCATATACTTTTTGCATACTTAAAATGATGGTGGATGTCTCCCTTTGCATATAGCTATATAGACGCACATATGGAGATAGCCCACTTTGCATCTCCACCGACGGTATAGTGAGTCGCGGAGGAGTAGTGAAAAGTGTATCCCTATACATGAGAATTTATTGCACACCTTGTGCACCGTGAATTATAGACATTCTTCATTATTATTATATCACTTTATGCGATTACCCTTTCTTTTGCTTTTTTACTCACACACTCGCATTCTCAGCTATGTACAATAATAATAGTTAATTCTTTATACGTGTAAGTTTTGCTTTTTCATATTCCCTAAGTAAAAGTAATACTTATGCCATATACCTACCTACCTATGAGCATTTTAAACTGAGGAATTATTATTATCGTGCTATATGAGACCGTTGTGGGGCATTAAGAGCAAAACATAAGAGCGTCGCTTCTTTTTCGTATGTTTATTATTCTTTTCTGTTTGTATGTACATAGTTGTTATTGTTGTCGCTGTTCTTCATCTTCTTATTCTTATTCTTATGACTTTTACATATACTCAACGTTTTTGTGTTCGTATATAAAAGCCAGGCTCGTCTTCCCTTTGAAGTCATTCTCCCGTTGATTGTCAAGTGTGGATCATCTTCAAAACTTCCAACAACAATTATTATCTCGTGTGCTTCTATTTTGACGTGATTTTGTCTTTGATACAAAGTTTACTCCGTACCTGGAATATTCTCACTTCAAATCATTCATCATCATGCTGAGAGCTGTGAGTTTGGATTTTTGTATTACTTTGCCCCAATTGTTTCTTGGTTGTGGCTTTGGTGGAATTCTGGCGGTTTTTCTCTCGATTTTCAAAAAACTGCAAATCAAAATCGGAATATTTATTAGAGTTAATTACTAAATTGATTCATATTTTTAAAGTTCTAGTTTAAAACTAATTTAAGCGAATTCTGAATTTTTTGTACAAGAGAAGAAAGTCGCATTTTTATTCATTTTCTGCGCTAAATTAGTTGAAGTTTATATTCTATAAATCAAGAGATTTATTTTATTTTAATTAATTATTTAAATTCAAGCCATTGTTTTAAGCAGCGTTTAGCCAAAATAATATTTTATTTGAAATAAATTTTAAATTTTTTAAAACTAAAGCAAGGATTTTAGTTATTTTTTATAGTTTGAATTAAATTTAGTACTAAAATCACGAGTATTTTTTACTAACAATAGGACAATTTTATATTTGCAGTGAGGATTACGCTTTATTCGAATTTAATTTGTATTATTTATTTTGAATTATTTATTTTGTATTATTTATTTTGAATTATTTATTTTGTATTATTTATTTTGTATTATTTATTTTGTATTATTTATTTTGTATTATTTATTTTGTATTATTTTTTTTGTATTATTTATTTTGTATTATTTTTTTTGTATTATTTATTTTGTATTATTTATTTTGTATCACTTATTTTGTATTATTTATTTTGTATCACTTATTTTGTAGTAATTTATTTTGTATTAATTTATTTTTATTTTTTTATATTTATTTTGTATTAATTTTTTTTTATTTTGTATGATTTATTTTATAGTAATTTATTTGAGTTTATTTAATTTGAATTTATTTTGTATTTATTTATTGGAACTTATTTTGTATTTATTTATTGGAATTTATTTGGGATTTCTTCAGCTGAATTTATTTTATTTATTCATTTAATTAAATTTATTTTGTATTTATTTATTTAAATTTATTTTTTACATATTTATTCATATTTATTAATTATTTATTTGTGTGTAATTATGCATTGGGATTTTAAAAAATTTTCATTTATATATTTTGTGAAATTTATTTTGTATTTTTAAAATTGACCTAGTTTTTCTTACATTTTCCATGTAATTGGCTATAATTTGGATTTTGTCAAAGTTTAAAATAATTTAATTTCAATTCCAGATCATCCTCACCGCCCTCCTCGGAGTCGCGCTCGCCCAGCCCCAAAACTACAACAACCGCTACCAGCGTCAGCCACAACAGCAACAACAGCAGCAGTACAACCAACCCCAAGGTCCACCAATTGAAATCCTTCGTTATGAGAACGTGAACAATGGGGACGGAAGCTACAATTACAACTACGAAACAGCCAACGGAATCTCCGCCCAGGAGCAAGGCTACCTGAAGAACCCAGGAACCGACAACGAAATCCAGACCGTCCAAGGCTCCTACCAATATTACTCCCCAGAAGGTCAACTCCTCCGTGTGACTTACACGGCCGATGAGAACGGATTCCAACCTCAAGGCGACCATCTCCCAACCCCTCCCCCAATTCCAGAAGCCATCCAGAAGGCCTTGGCCATCATTTACGCCAACGCTGAGAAGCAGAAGCAGGCTGCTCAGTACCAAGGTTAATTAATTCCGAGACGACGACAGCAATTATAATGACTTGCCGTACTAAAAATAAATATTTCTCAGGATTTTCATGCAAAATGGCATTTGTTTTTTATATATGCCAAATCCATTCTTTTTGCGGAAATGTCTTGGAAATTCATGTTTTAGCGGGAAAATCTAATAATTCAAAACGAAACCTGCGTGTGTGTGTGCCTGTGAAAATATTTTTACTTTTCCTGCCCTTACTAATAATTCCTGTCCCCTTCATTAACATATATTCTACGAAATTGCAATATGTATCTTGATTTATTTTGTGTACTGTAATTTGTCCTGAAAATGTGATTTTATATAGCTTAACGTAATTTTTTGTATTCAAATGTAAAAACCAATGTCCCCAACATAAGTCTGATCATTTGGTGAACGTTGATTCAAGCGTCATTAAATAAAGCTTGCGGAAGAAATAATACTAAGCGTTTTGGAGTTCTATTAAATTTCGATTCATTCATAGAAATCATCTTCATGCATCTCATCATGGCTAAATAAACAAATAATCAAAGGGACAAGATATTCATCCAAATTAGCATATCCTCAGCGAAACATCAGGACGTACTAAAAATAAATATTGATAATTCCGATAAGCAATAAAATTTGTATGCTCAGAGTCAGGATGCACTAAATTTATGTTTGGCAATATGGTGAAGCATAGCAATAGAGCATGGCTAATTTTAGTGCGTTTTTCTGGTATTCGACTTTTCAGTGACATATGCAAGCCCGAGCTATTACTCTTTTTTTCTATACTAAATTCTAAACTTAAATATTCACGAAAAGAGAAGGATAAACAATTTGTGTAAAAAGAAATTTGCATTTAATCGGATTATTGAAAGTTCATAATGTATTGACAATCTATTTGTATGCCTAATTACATTAAGTGACTAGTCTGGATGTTATCTAAATTATTGAATAAATTGTTCTTCTGTTCTGATATTTACAGATTTCGAAGATAAATTAGGTAAACATACTATTTTAATAGAGGTGCAACGAATGGCGAACACGCCAGTTTTCCTTGTTTCGTTTATACACAAAAACTCAAGACATGCCGTGTACACAGCGTGCTTAAAAATATTATGTACACCGGTCTCTCGCTATAAGAGAACTCTCTCCGTAAGAGATCCTTTGGGTCAACATATCATACATAGTTATATGCATACTGGCTCTCTCTATAAGAGAATTCCTATATAAGACAATGATTTTGGGGATTCACAGCGTTCTCTTATAGCGAGAGTTCACTATACTAATTGTAAGCTTTAATATCTAAAGCTTAACGTAACCGCACAAAAATGAACATATTATTATAATATAATTTTATTAGCGCTTTAATTTCAATGGGCTCCGAAATTATATAAACTCCAAAATTATCATACAAAGTATCTATAAGTAAAACGTTTTTATATACTAATCACACATTTATCGTACTAAATACAATTTTATCTTGTGAATGATAGTTTGTTATCTTAATAATATACTGGAAGTTTCTATGAAAACTTCCAGGATATTCCACACAATTCTAGGTAACACTTTCATTACTTTCATCATCTATGATAATTATCCATATAATGATGCCATTCAATATTATACCACGAAAACTAACGTACATTTTAGTTTAAAAGGAGTTTTTATTACACACTGCATAGTTTAAAGCAGGAAGCGCTTTTGTTTTTAAATTAGCTAGCTATGGTTCTTAAAAATAGCAACAATATTTAACAAAATGGCTAAAAATTAAAATAAATTCAAGAGTTCTGATATTTGAATTCTAAACAGAAGAAAATGGGTTTAGAATTAAACACAATTTGATACTCGGGAACTTATATATAGTAAACATTATTGACTGATTATTGTTGATTATTGATGGTTGTTATACCTTTGTATCAAGTAACTTCCTGTGTTTGATAATTTGTACCCATTTTGTATTTTGAAATTCTTCTAAAATTGGGGTGTAAACGACCATATAAAAACGCAAAATACTGCGTAGAAGTAATAAGCGGTTTGTCAGAAAAAGTAAACAAAAATGGGTTGACTGAATATTTTAGGCTAAACAAGCGAAACAGTTTCAACTTTTCCATGGACTGAATCAGTATTTTATTGAATTATCTTGAAGAGTGCAATATTTCGAAAATTTTCCTTTCAACTTTAATTTTCTAACTGCATTTTTGTAAAATATACTCCAATTTTTAGTCATTTATATCAATATTTATTAGATTCTTCTATTATCGTATCGCCGCGTGTTTGAAAGCGTGTGCGTGTATCTGTACCAAACTCAAATACGACGCGTGTACACGTATGAGACGTGTTCACGTTGCACCTCTAATTTCTAATATATCTATTTAAACACTTTGCTTTCCGTTATTGCGCAAATAAGCACGGATCAAGCGTATTAATTGTGTAAAAGTAATTACTTTAGCGTAATATTTAATTAAATTTTGTATGCCATAAAATAATTCATGATTATGATCATGAATTATCAGTCAGAGCGTATAGGTTATTACAGAACATTTAACTATACATGGATAAGGTTGTACTGGCTAAATTACTAATTAAATTGACCCATACGTCCCATGAACTTTGTGCGTATTTATACTCTGTAATACAAATATTTAACAGTAAGTAATATTGGTTTAATTAAACGCTCTTCTCTTGCGGTTTTCACTAGGTATAAAATTCCATCATTCCGCCATCGGTACTCTGAAATGAACTCTTTTTGAGCAGCTAGAATTTTCATGAAGAATGAAAATTTAATGTGACCCCGGAATAAAGGCAAGAATACCAAGATATAAGGAAATTATTAGCCAGGCCTAAAGGTTCTCGACTCAGAAAGTTTTGAACAAACGTTTGTCCACATTAAATCAATTTCCAGTTTCGAAAATTGTTTCCTTCAAATCCAAGAATGCTCACGACGATTGAAAACGCAAATAATATCCGCTTGGTAACATTCCTGGCCAAATATTTCTTACTTCCAATAACAATTTCTAGCCAAGACAGTCTTTGCGCATTATCTTCAAGATCGCACAGTGAAAATCCTGAAGCATTCAGCATTAGGCTTGAGACTTATGGCAGCAACAGTAAACTCGATAAACGTTCCAAACGTTTGGCCATTTCCATGCAAATTTCAACATGGCGAAGATTTGTTTATCGAATTCTTGTGGGATACTGTTGTATTTACAACGTTGTCATAACATTCCGGCTGTTATTTCTAGTGTTTCACAAAGTGGAAATTTACAATTTATTCGTACATGGTTTTTACTGCTGTACTGGATGGGGACTTTTACCATGGCTGTATCTCGGCTTGTTCAAGCACAAGGAGTATACATCGCTAATATTTAACGAAATTTCTGCTAGCATGGATGGTAATATATATTTACTTAACACATTTTACTATATTTACACTGAATTCTCGCTATAAGAGAACGCTATAAATCACCAAAATCAGTCTCTTATATAGGAATTCTCTTGTAGAGAGAGCTAGTATGCATATAACTATGTATGGTATGCGGGCCCAAATGATCTCTTACAGAGAGAGTCCTCTTATATGGAGGTCTCTTATAGCGAGAGTCCAGTGTATATATTTACTAAACACATTTTACTAATTATTGCTATTATTACCTCTTTCTTTGCACAAATTGACCTATCATTACTGATGGCTATTGTTAGATAAACCGTCGAGAACTTGGAAAAAACTGAACAAACAAGAGCTGATGGCAAAATATTTCTGGTTGCTTATTTCTTCAGCAATGGCTGCAATGATCGCATTCCAAACTTGGAATTTTACTGCAACTTATTCGCTCCCTTCTTTAATTCCTGATCATCTCAGATATACATCGTTAATTGCTTTGCTATGCTTGATGGATGCTACAAACATAATTGCACTAATGACTGCAGCGCACTTAATCTTTTTAATTCATTCCTTGATTTTTGAAATGGTATCTTCACAATTGCGGATTTTAACAAAGATCTTCATTGCGGTGGTAGTAAAATCCAGGTATTAAATAATACTAAAGAAATCGTATCCGATTTATTAAATCTATTTGTGATAAATTGCTATTAATAATTAATTATACATGCTTTAAGCGGATGTTTCAGAAACTCAGATATAAAAAACAACTTAAAGGATATTCGTCGATTGCAACTCCTAGTACAATTTTTTAACCAGTCAAATTCAACCATAATATTTTCACTCAAACTTGTATGCATTACCTATGGAATATTTGGCGGATATGGTGCTCTCCGCTACTTTTCGGCTCGGCCGTTAACAAGAATTTTTTCCACTGTCGTTGCTTGTGATACTGGACTGATTTTTGCACTATTTTATGAAAAGGCGTTTGAAGTTCCCGAAAGGATAAAAACTATCAAAACTCTGCTGGATATAATTTTGCTCCGCTGTAAAACTAAAGAGAAAAGATTGGAAATTTCCAAACATGTCCGATCCATTCCCCCATTTGGTTTCAAAGTTGGATCGTTTAAACTTTTGGAGAGAGAATCGACCCTTGCATTCCTCAATTTTGTTTCATACAACATTGGGAGCTTGCTTGTGTCCACGAGTGTACATGCGCCACCTGAATGATGTTGGTGCATTCAAAATGGACGTGCGTACTTATATTTACCAGCAAAAGTTCTATACCCCATTTCAACTTCATGTCTCTTTAAAAAAAATAATTTAATCGATACAACTAGAAAAATAATTCCCTCGAGAACGATTTTCCATCCTTTTAACACACTTGTATGGCTGCGGATAATTTCATCCATGTTAATTTTTTCACGAAGCATTTAATTTAAAATCAAAGCCAAAATTTCAAACCTGAGGACAAAACGGTCTACCAATTCAAATTTCTTTGTGGCGCTTCGAGTTAATGTTAGGTCTAGTATGCACAATGCCAATATAAGAATTGAAAAAGAAAACAAATTTAAGCTATACCTAATGCATTCATGATTTGAAAGCTCTTGTTATTTTGTCAACGGTGCGTGTAAATACAAATACATAAATTGTATTAAAAATACTTTTCATGAACAGCAATAAAATTGGTCCGACTATTTTTTGATCAAATATTACGGAAATTCTAAAGGACAATAATGTATTGAATAAGCATTTACACGATTTGCTAGGAGGTACATATATGGTAGCCAATACATACAACATAAACACAAACTACCGATATAATAAGAAAAAACCCATCAACGAAATTCGGTTTTACTTCACGAGCAACGAGACATGTTTGCGAAATATTGCACGGCGCCAATCTTTCCTGGTGATCACTTGTTATACTTAAATTTTCGACAAATTATCTAAGCCATGTTATTGAAATTTGTATTTTTTACAGCAACATTACCATTATTTGTTGTTAAATTTAAAAATGTTGCTGAATTTACCCATGGTGTCTCTTGCTGTGGTTTTAGCTGTAATTTTTATAACCGCCGTTTTGGGCACTCACAAAAATGTTTATCCACTTTTGCAGGAAATTTTATCAAAAACATTTAGTAATGTAATTTTACCTAATACGTTTTGTAACTCACGAATTATTGGCATTATTTCAACGGACTTTCTACTCTGGAGCCAAAACCGACCGCGGATAATATTTACCACCAACAACAATTCTTTTGAAAAGCACTCTTACCAAAAGCATTTTACATCATGTGAATCGTTGATCGTCAACTTATCCGATATAATAACGGAGAATACAGTGAACACGCTGGTATTGCCAAGATACCAATTGATCCAACTAATATTAATCGGTACGACGGAAAAAATCTCTAAATTATTATCTTTACAGCAAATACAGAAGCAAAAATTTGTAATTGCTATAAATACAGACAATTTATTGATTACAAGTAATATCTTCAGTCAACAATTCTTGGAGTACACCAGTGTGCAAGTGTATCCTTTGAAGTGGAAGTGCCTCATAAATGAAAATATAAGGATTGGAGGTTTCTTTTACGATAGAAGATTCGTCTTTGATTCAGATAACAAACTTGTACCAGAAGTTGGAATTTTTACTATCTTGGTCAATGAGCTACAGCGGTTTTATAACCTTTCCGTAGATTTAAAAATTTTAGACAATGTTGAGAGAGTCCACCTTCCGAACGACTCCCTGACGGGATCAGCATTGGAAGTGGCTGAGGGGGAAATGGATATTTTGTTATCATTGGGCATTACCTACGACCGCTACAAACTCCTGGACTTCTCCAAGTGCTTATATGATTCTCCGTTTGTGTTTTATACGGCGCGTCCCAGAAGTGTAATCCCTTGGAACACACTCTTACATCCATTTGATCGATCAGTATGGATTTTGATTATTGTTTCCATGGCAACTATCTTGCCATTCCTTCACACAACATTTGCTATCCAAGCCACATTTAAAAATTCGAGGAAATGGTTTGCAGCCATGAGCCTAACATTATTACCGTTGTTACAACAATGTCCACCAGTTCGTCCAAGGTTTGGTTTTGTCATTGTTGCCCCTTGGATGTTCGGTTGCATGATCCTCAGCACTTGTTACAATTCAAATTTACTCTCCTTCATCACAGCGACGATTCCAGAGGATTTACCTGGAACGGCGGAACAACTCGCAGCCAGAAATGATTTCGTTATTAATGCAATTTACATTGATGGAACATTGGAGCAGAAATTATTGGACAAGAGTTTAGATCCGGCGCTTAAACGAATTGGACAAATGGTGCGGAAAACGACAAATATGTACGACTGTTTGGAGTCCGTTTTTTTGAAGGAAAAGAACGCCTGCGTGGGATTTACGTCGGCTTTATCGCCAGTAATTTCTAAAAATTTTACTTTGGTTAACGAATTTTTCCCACTAAGCGTTTCTAAATCAGTTTATGATTCCTGCATCAGAGCCGTTTTTACAATGAATTCGAAATATCTAGATGATTTTCATTTTGTGCGTGACTCCGCTGTTCAGGGAGGGTTATTTCAGCGCTGGAGCACCACCACGGATGACTTTTTAAAGAGTCGCGGAAGGCAATGGTTGCTCGGAAATAATAAAACTGGAATTTTTAAGAGATTGCGTGTAGACATTTTAGATGCAAAGTCGGAGGAAATTAAATTCAGACATTTCTTTTTTTGGACACTAGTTGCCATTTTAGTTGAAATATTTGCTCTAGGAATGTTTTTCTTAAGAATTGGATTTATAAAACGCTCCCAATCATGTAAACTTTTTCACCTGTCTTGTATTAAATTTATTTGTCGACATCGCTACAGAAATTACGGAATCTAAAATTTCAAACCTGCGTTTGTCTCAGTGAATAAATTTTTTTCTGCCCTTGCTAATTTGTCCCCCTATTATTACATTCTATGATATTGCAATATGTATTTTGCTTTGCCGGATGGTTTTAAGGAATTTGCCCTAAAATGTAATTTTGTAGCCTAACATAATTTGTTTTATACTGAAATTTAAAAATCCTCCCAACACAAGTCTAATCATTTGGTGAGTGTTGATTAAAACGTCAATAAATACAACTTGCGGAACATTTTATACAAAGCATTTTGTAGTTATTTATTTGGTAAATTGTTTACTGTTGAATTTCTCGATTTTGAGTATTTTTCAAACATGTTTGACATATTCACAAAAAATGTCTTCATGCTTCCAAATACATATGACTCAATAAATAAATAAAAAAACGACGAAATCTAGATCGTTCACTACAAGGCAGGGATTGTTTCCCAAGTGGTTTTTCCTCTGCCCCAATAGCTCTTTCAGCGGGTGGAGAAATCCACCCATAGTTACCCGTCAACCTTGTGAGCTCCCTTAAGTGGCCTGAACATTGGTGTGGCCGCTGGCTGTACGCACCTTAAACCAATAGTAGGGAGTTTAGGAAAGCACTGAGAGGGAGATGAGCATACTATGTACATTCTAATAATTTGAATAAAGAGATAAGGTGGTTGACAACTCTGTAATGGCTTTCGTGCTACTGTATCGGAGTATAAACCCAGAATTTATTTATTATATTCTATGATATTGAAATATGTTTGATTCATTTTATGTTCTGCAATTTGTCTTGAAATGTAATTTTGTAGCTTAACATAATATTTTGTATTGAAATATAAAAATGGTCACAACACATGTCGGATCATTTGGTGAGTGTTGATGTTGAAAAAAACGTCATTAAATACAACTTGCGAAAGACCTAATACAAAACATTTTGTAGTTATTATTTCTGTATATTGGTTAGTGCTAAATTTTTCTTTTTTGAGTATTTTCCAAACATGTTTGACATATTCACAAAGTCATCTTCATGCTTTCAAACCTCGCTCAATAAATAATTATAAAAAACGACATCTTTATCGAAATTAGCATATTTTGTTTTCCAATATTTATGAAATATCTTATAGTCCTAGTGCGGTTTTACAAAGTTAAATTTGTCTTTTGAACGAACAAACAACAAATTTATGTAAAAAGGCAATTTAAGTTAGTGGGATTAATTAACCTACAGAATTTATTGTCCATCTTCTGTATTAGTGATTATTAGTGTACAATTGCTTTGACTAATGGGAATTTTATATCTGAACGAGTGCATCAATTATGTAGAGATACTTCTAAAATTAACGGTTTCGTGGGCCAACTTAGAAAAACTAAAGCAGACTTTTGTAACAAAAGTGTGCTTAGGTACTTGTTTTAATAATTACGTAAATGAGCTACGTAAATGAGGAGAAAACATATTACTTATGTAGGTAATTACATTAGCGTATCATTCATTTTAATTTTCCCGGAACAGACTAGGGGTAGATTGTGGGTTAGGTTATATTGGCGAAATTAAACATTAATTTGATCACTAATTACCATGAATTTTAAGTGTAGTTACAAATAGATCACAGTATTTATGGTTTAACTATGCCGTCTTGTCCTTCACTGAGTATAAAATACTGGGAAATAACCTTTATTTGTGAACCTAAAATTTTCATCATGAATAATTACAAGTCCCAAATTTATTGGGAACACAAAGTAATTAGGCGAATTGTATAAAATAAAAATTTAGCTTTTGTAGTCAGGTTCAATTGTTCATAACTCGGAAAAGTTTGAACAAACGTTTATTCACATTGTCAATTTCTAGCTTACAATTAGAGCTATGAACATTTCGCGTTTTTGGCCCTAAAAAATTTGCAAAATTACAGTCAATTTTCCGCGGTATTTCGCGAAATCGATGACGACATTTCGCGGTATTTTGCGATTTTTATTGACAGTTTTTCAAGTTTCTGTTTATTCTGGCCTTATTTTACAGTTTTACCCATCATTTTTACATTTTTTAACGAGTTATTTTCAATTTTGAGCAGTTTTTAATGCCAAAAGTAGATTAGGAATTTATTTTTCTGGCTAAAATTGCCGTTTTTGCACAGTAAATTCCAAAAAAAGTTGTTAGACAACAAATTTCGCGGTATTTCGTGGAAATTTTGTATATTTCGCAGTTTTTCGCGTTTGTATTCCATTTTTTGCGCAATTCGCGTTTTTCGCGATTTTCAAATTTAATTTTTTCGGTTTTGAGATGTTTGGATGTCCGAAAAAACAATTCACCCAGCTGGGAATACTCTATTATGAATTTTTAACTTTATCGTGTTTTTTGCGATTTCCCAGCAATACTTATAATATATAAATTCCTTCGAATCTAACAATGCTCACGACGGTTGAGAACGCAAATAATATCCGCTTGGTGACATTCTTGGCCAAATGTTTTCTACTGCCAATAAAAATTTGTTCCCAAGACAGTCTTTGCACATTATCTTCAAATTCGCAAAATGCTAATCCTGAGGCATTCGCCAATGCTGGGACTTATGACAGCAACATTAAAATCAATAAACGTCACAAATGTGTTGCCATTTCCATGCAAACTTCGGGATGGCGAAGATTTTTGTATCGATGTCTTGTGGGATACTGTTGTATTTACAATGTTGTCATAAATATCCGGCTGTTACTTCTTCTGTTTCAAAAAGTTGAAATTTACAATTTATTCGTGCATGGTTTTTACTGCTGCACAGGATGGGCCCTCTTACCTTTCTTGTATCTCAGCTTTTTCAGGCATAGAAACTATACGTCGCTAATATTTAACGAAACTTCTGCTAGCATGGATGGTAATATATTTTTACATGACACATTTTACTAAGTATTGCTCGTGCTACTTATCTCAAATTGTCAAAATTTGCTTTTAAAATGTAAAAAAATATTTTAGATTTGATTTATATATAATGTGTTAAAGTAATGTCTTTCGTTTTCATACAATTATATGGGATTCATATTCACATATTTGATGAATGTTGTTAGATAAGCCGTCGAGAACTTGGAAAAAGCTGAACAAACAAGAACTCATCGCAAAATATTTCTGGTTGCTTATGTCTTCAGCAACGATAGCATTTATCGCATTTCAAAATTGGAACTTCACTGCAACTTATTCGCTGCCATCTTTAATTCCTGACCATCTCAGATATACATCGTTAATTGTTTTACTAGGCTTGATGGATGCTACAAACATAGTTTTGCTAATGACTGCTGCGCACTTTATTTGTTTAAGTCATCCCTTGGTTTTTGAAATGGTATCTTCGGAGTTGAGGATTTTCACAAAAATCATCATTGCTGTGCTAATAAAAACAAGGTTATACGTAAAGTTTTTTAAAAGATAAGATATATTTGTGATACTAATAAATTAGTTGACTTGTCGTTAATTACATTTTAACTTGGACTTTTTAGAAACTCGGATATAAAAAACAGCTTGAAGGATATTCGTCGACTACAACTCGTGGTACAATTTTTCAATCAGTCTAACTCAACAATAATATTTTTAATGAAGCTCGTATGCCTTACCTACGGAATATTTGGCGGATATGGTGCTCTCCGCTACTTTTCGGCTCGCCCGTTAACAAGAATTTTGTCCCTCATCCTTGCTTGTGATACTACGCTCGTTTTTGGGCTATTTTATGAAAAGGCCTTTGAAGTCCCAGAAAGGATAAAAACCATCAAGACTCTGCTGGATATAATTTTGCTCCGCTGTAAATTTAAGCAGAAAAGATTGGAAATTTCCAAGCATATGCGCTCAATTCCGCCATTTGGTTTCAAAGTTGGGTCGTTTAAACTTTTAGAAAGAGAATCGACTCTTATTTATCTTCATTTTGTTTTGTACAACATTGGGAGCTTGCTTGTGTCCACGAGTGCACACGCACCACCTGAGTGGTGTCGTGAATTCAGTGTTGTATACCGTTTTCATACGGATACGTTATTTAGTCATTAGGTTATTTTCAGATTATGCGGTTATCGATATC
>JAQGAK010003346.1:0-15480 GCA_034696945.1 Lipothrix lubbocki
TAATTTAAATTTAAAAAAATGTTTCTAATTTAAATTTAAAAAAATGTTTCTAATTTAAATTTAAAAAAATGTTTCTAATTTAAATTTAAAAAAATGTTTCTAATTTAAATTTAAAAAAATGTTTCTAATTTAAATTTAAAAAAATGTTTCTAATTTAAATTTAAAAAAATGTTTCTAATTTAAATTTAAAAAAATGTTTCTAATTTAAATTTAAAAAAATGTTTCTATAAATTTAAAAAATGTTTAGAAATTGTAATAACATTATTTGTAAAAAGAATTGTCATAACATTATGGAAGTTAATTTAATTTATTATTGTTTAATTTAAAAAAATTAGCCGGACAAAGTCTCAGGTCCTCTCTGCACGGCCTCACTAGTTTCCACGTCAAAAGTCCTAACATCCGGCGCATGCGTGAAAGCAGCGAAGACTTTACCGCCTAAACTAGCCGATCCCCCAGCTGCTTCAAACACTTCAGAAACAAGAATCTTCACCTTGAATATTGCGGATTTTGGGAATTTGGTGAATTTAGAAATTCTCAATGAGTTCAACATCAAGAACGTTCTGGAAGCGCTACTTGAACCACTAAACGAATTGCTAGCTTCATTAGGGGGCGCCGCCGGCGTTCTAAACGTCGTTCCTCCCGGACCCGAAGAATCCAATGAGCCGGGTCAACCCGTCCGAAAGAGGACTTTGTACGTCGCGTGTGGGCTGCAAAATGGAACTGCGGAAGCTTTAGCTGCTGTGGTGGATGGCGTCAACCCCAGTGGTGTGGTAGTCAGCCCGATTGATCAAACGAGCAATATTAAGTAAATCACTGGTCTTATTTTTATTGTTATTTAATTAACAAACTATTTTGCATTTGGAGCAATACCAAGCATTTAAAAACGTTTAGAAAACGTAAACAAAATTAATCAAACGTGCACTTCACGGTTTTAACAAAAAATTGCCATTTCCAGAATTTGGCCGGTCTCAAACAGGCCACCGCAATTTGTGGTTGAAAAAGGATTTGTTTTTACATTTTTTTAATCTGCGCTGTAATTTTCTAAAGCGTCACGCAGTATCGCGACTTTTTTAGAAAAGTTTATTTTTCAACGGTAGAAAATTGGTTTGGCGGGAGGCCACTTTTCAAAACTTTGATTGACTTTAACTAGGTCAATTTTGAGACCACCGGAACGAAATCAGTCATTCGATTGGAAACCATTTTCTGAACAAACATTATATTTTCATATCGTCAGACAGCTGAAGTTCAACATTTTTACTGTAAAAGCCCAAAAAGCAAAAATAATAATTGTACCAGAAAATTGCGGATTTTATTCACAAAACGGGTCCATCAGATTTTTATGTAATCGTTTTTAAAGAATGTATCTCTACGAGACGATCATTTAAGATACAATTATTGACGAAATGGGCCAAGTATGTCGATTTTATTGGGCAAATCGTTCAAACTGTGGCACCCTTGGTAGGTTAAGGGTTAAAAATTGGAAACCCATTTTTAAGATAAAAAATATCCAATATTTTGAACTTTACAGGTATTACAAACCCACAGCCGAAGATTCGCAATTCCCGGACGAACCCGCAATCATTACCTTGAACCGAACTATCGACTCCACCGCTTTTACACCCTTGACTTTATTAGAGTCGGACATCACAAACCCAAAACTCAAGACTAATTCCTTCGCACCTTTCCTGAACTTTCAGGGATGGGGCGACCCTAACTGCCAACAGGACGGAGCCCCAGCGTTGAGACAGACGGTGAGTTTGAAAATTTTAATTTACATTAATAATTGATAATGCATATGTTTCCTCCGGGTTAGCTGTAAATAAACAGTTTTTTGACGATTTTTTAATTTTCTAAAAAATTTAAGGCAATAATTATATCGTGGGCGAAGGATCTGAAAGTACCAACTGCACTCGTGGCTAATGTCTTAATGTACCAAAAGCCTTATTTCACTAATGTCTAACCATAACAAAATTGAGAACTCAACGCTTAAACATTTGTGTGGTACTTTTTGACTTTTGATTTTGAGCGTTCCCGCGTTGGTACATTAAGACACGGGCACGTGGTACAGTTGGTACTTTCAGATCCTTCGACCATGATATGTAATAAATGTGATGTTGGAAATATGCATCTATGTATATTGTAGGACGGATTTATTTTCGCTTGCCAAAATTTCACTGCAAACGGAGTGGCTGTTCCACCTGGCGACAACCCTATATGCGTGTATTTCTATACTGGCACCGCACCTCTCGTGCGAGGCGTCTATAAGTACAAGCTGAGTCCATCCGCATTAAGCACAGCGGATCAGGGTGGTCCGGTTTTTGTCAGACTCAAGAACTTAACCATGGTTCAGGTAAATATGTTTCTATTCTATGATTGTCATAGGCAGTTAAAATTAGTAATGTGTGTTGGAAAGAATATGCATAAATTTATTTTATTATTTATGTTATTATTTATTTTATTATTTATTCTATTATTTATTTTATTATTTATTTTATTATTTATTTTATTATTTATTTTATTATTTATTTTATTATTATTTTGTAATAGTTGTTATTCTTCTGCGCCTGGAGCCATGAAATCCCATTTTGACTATTGATGTCATAAACCTCCGCCATCCATTTTCGAATATGCCCGGTGTCCCTAAAAAACCGAATGATGTCACTAAAAGTATCAACAAATTTTGAATGTTTCGTAAATCCAGCACTGATATGTAAAGTAAAGGCAGAATCCGCGGAAAATACAGCTGACGCAAATGATCGACTGAGCGTTACATTTCTAGCGAGCCAACCGCGCCCCATAAATTCAAAATTAATGCAAGCGGTTTTAGATTCCAGCGCAGCGTCAAACATGCATTGAACCCAATTATTTTCAAAAATGAGCCTTTTCCGGATTTTAACTTGCGTAGGATTTTTCGTCGTGTTATAGAAAATAGCAGCAATTGCATTGAGATTCAATAACTTGATAGTGAAATCTTGCCTTTCGGAGAGTTGTCGAAATGTCCGCGGGATGGTTTCTTGTTCTGGATACGTAACATAAGCTGCAAAATCGCTTTTATAGTAAGTTCCAATTACTAATGAACCGAGCATCCACAGACCCAAAAATATTTTTAATTTGCCGATTTTCTGAATTCCGTGAATTTCTTTTTCCAATAATGGACCAATTACAACATCCAAGATCTCCATGAAGTCACCATCTGCTGCAGCGTAAAAGATGAAATAAATGGCGATGCACGTGAATACCAAACACAGCCATACTTGGACCTCAAAAATGTACAAGATGGCGGAAGAATCCACTGTGGATTGAGGATGCGCAGTTGCAAATTTGATTCCCGTTAGATCAACTAAAGTTGGAAAATCCATGGCGGGATTTCGTTGCTCAGTCCGACCGGAGCCAAAAAGGACGTCCTTCCGTCCGTAAATGACGTCTCCTAATTGCCCGTTCCATGTTCCATTGGGCAATTTGTTACCTCCGACGAATTTCGGTAATGCTAAATCGTAGGTGAAATTGTAATATTCTGAGGAATATTTGAGGATATTGTAGAAAATTCCTCCTATTGGAACTTTATCCTTCAAAACCACGTAGGGTTCCAATACGAAAAATGTAGCACGCAATTTGTTTCTTTGCATAAATGAACTTATGGATTCAACAGGCAGATTTTGATCGGGAGAATTCGTCGACAAATTGGTGTAGACAATTTTATTTTTGAAATCAGTAATAACGTTTCTATTTTCAGTCTCTAACAATAAGAGCGAAAAAAGCCGAGCACATATTTCTGGTTGCGCACAGTTTATTGCGTAATGGTGTCTTAATGCTGATATCCAACTTTGATGTGGTAAATGATCAAAATTGCCCATCCCTTGAAATAGAAAGATAAAATAGTCTTTTCTGGGTTGCTGCGTTTGAAAAATAAAATTTCCAAATTCGTCAGACTGCACAGAATTTTCTTCTTCCAGGGATTGCAACTTGGCTGAACTTAAAACAAAAACTGTGTTACAATTTTGTAAAAATTTGTGATACATCGGTACGGAATTGTTAAGTCGGTTATATGAAATGTCATTGGCAAAATTAAAAATCGATACCGCGAGTTTTGATATGGACTGCAGATTTGTTGACGACGTTGTAAATCTTTGAAACATTTCATGATTTTTGCTGATTATTTTTGTTGTACAGTGCGATAATAGTTTGGGTAGGATTTTGTTCAGTTGATTTGTAGGGTTTGAAAAGGACAAACGGAGAATTATTAGGACACATAATACTTGGAGAAGTTTCTTAGAAAACGTTGACTTGAAATGCATAATTTTTGGGTGATGCGGTTATGTGAAAATTCTGTTGTAGACAACTTTTTTACAATGGAGGATGAAGAAACTGGGAACTCGGATACAATTTTATGAGTAAAAGATTGGAAAATCTTGACCGTATATAATTGGGACATGTAAAATTGTGCTCTAACAAAATAGCGTCTAAGAACATTTGCCATCAATCTATTTTAGTTTCAAGGCTTTATATAAGGTGCTAGCACCAGGAAATGGACAAATCCAACAACAGCCAATTAGTAATGATTTCATGATGTTACCAACATGGTTTAATGCAATAGTAAAAGAATGTACACAAGAATAGAATGTGAACTTCATCGAATTTTCATGTATTAATGTTCAAGATTGGTAATCTTTCCGGTGGAACCGATAATTTAATGCTACATACTACATACTATATCAATACTTGTCCAAGTCGTAAAACAATTAAACGAATATAACATTTATCACGGCTACGTGAGCAAGTCTTAATTACTTTGTCAGCGCCAGTTATTGCTTGTACGACTGAGAGTGACGTACATATTTGATGATGTACATACGTATTCCTGTTTTAGCCGGTCTAATTACAGAATGCAAAATTTATTTTGTTTTTGTCTTTGACTATAATGATAATTTGACGCAAATGCGGACCAAAAATACAAACGACTTGATTACCAAAACAAAATCAATGTGAAATGAATAAATCGTCAATGAATTCAAAACACATTTATACCAACAAAATAAATCAATATAAATGAATGCAAATATAAATAATAACAACATAAATAAATAAAATGCATATTAAACAAAAATATTGCATTTTTGTTAATAAGCAGGAATAATAACATTGTTAAACAAATTATGTTTCAAGCTGCTCAAAGCGGTTACACTTGCGGTGATATTAACTACCCGAAAAACAACTTCCGATAACGGCTCATATATAAAGGTGTGATTTCCAAGACGAAAAAGAAAGTCGCTATGATGAGCCCTGACCCTAAAATAATAAAGCACACCAAAACATTCCTGATATTAAAAGAAGCAACTTGGGATTTGGAAGCTAGATTTTCCATTATGTTCAACACTTTGTAATAGTTGTCATTCTTCTGCGCCTTGAGCCACGGAATGCCATTTTGACTATTGAAGTCATAAACCTCCGCCATCCATTTTCGAATATTCCCGGTATCCCTCAAAAACCGAATGATGTCACTAAAAGTATCAACAAATTTCGAATGTTTCGTGAATCCAGCGCTGATATGCAAAGTGAGGGCGGAATCCGTGGAATAGACTGCTGGCTCAAATGATCGGTTCAGTGTCACATTTCTGGCAAGCCAACCGTGGCCAATAAATTCAAAATTAATGCATGCGGTTTTCGACTCCAGCGCAGCATCAAACATGCATTGAACCCAATTATTCTCGAAGATTAGTCTTTTCCGGATTTTAACATGCGTAGGGTTTTTCGTCGTGTTGTAGAAAATAGCATCCACAGCATTCAGATTCATTAATTTGATGGTGAAATCTTGTCTTTCGGAGAGTTGCCGAAATGTACGCGGAATTGGTTCATGATGTGGATACGTAACGTAGGCAGCAAAATCACTTTTGTAGTAAGTCCCAATTACTAATGAGCCGAGCATCCAAAGACCCAAAAAGATTTTTAATTTGCCAATCTTTGGAATTCTGTGAATTTCTTTTTCTAGTAGTGGGCCAATTACAACATCCAATGTTTCCATAAAATTTTTCTCTTTGCTTGTTTTGCTGTCAAGAGAAAATCCAGAAATGGCGACCGTGTGATGTGCTGCGGCGTAAATAATTAAATAAATGACGATACACGTGAAGACCAAGCAGAACCAAATTTTGGCCTCAAAAATGTACAAGATGGCGGAAGAATCCACTGTGGATTGAGGATGCGCAGTTGCAAATTTGATTCCCGTTAGGTCAACCAAGACTGGGAAATCCATGGCGGGATTTCTCTGCAAAGTTCGACCAGAGCCAAAAACCACGTCCCGTCGACCGTAAATTACATCTCCTAATTGCCCGTTCCAAGTTCCATTGGGTAATTTGTTACCTCCGACGAATTTCGGTAATGCTAAATCGTAGGTGAAATTGTAGTATTCTGAGGAATATTTGAGGAGATTATAGAAAATTCCACCTATTGGAACTTTATCCTTTAAAACCACGTAGGGTTCCAATACGAAAAATGTAGCACGCAATTTGTTTCTTTGCATAAATGAAGTTATGGATTGGACCGGAGGATTTGTATTCTTGTGGTCAGCAGAAACATATTTATTTCTAGACATTTCGAATAAAAAAAGACCAGCACATATTTCTTGCTGTTCAATATCAATTTCATAATGGTGTTTCAATGCAGAAATCCAACTATCTGGAGGTAAATGATCAACATTGGCACTCCCTTGAAATAAAATAAAAAAATAGTCTTTTCTTGGTTGTTGCGTTTGAAAAATAAAATTTTTCAATTCTTCAGAAAAAGCAGAATTTTCCTCTTCATGTAATTGTCTTATAGCTAAACTTAAAACGAAAACTGTGTTACAATTTTGTAAAAATTTGTGATACGTCGGAGCAGAATTGTTCAGTCGATTATAGAAATTATTATTGTCAAAATTAATAATCGATACCGTGAGTTTTGATAAGGACTCAAGATTTTTTGAACAAGTTGCAAATCTTTGAAACATGTCATTATTTTTGCTGATTATTTTAGCTGCACAGTGCGACAATAAGTTTGGGAGGATTTTGTTCACTTGATCAAATCCAGGGCTTGCTAAAGTTAGATGGAAAACAATTAGGACACGTAATACAATTTGAAAGTGCTGCTTGGCAA
Source organism: Lipothrix lubbocki (assembly GCA_034696945.1). Taxonomy (NCBI): domain Eukaryota; kingdom Metazoa; phylum Arthropoda; class Collembola; order Symphypleona; family Sminthuridae; genus Lipothrix; species Lipothrix lubbocki. Next base: position 7,126 of record JAQGAK010003346.1, read on the forward strand.
TTGCCGAGTTTATAAACATTTTAATAGGCAATCGGCAATACAGTTACGGCAATTTTCTGTTTAATACAATAAATATTTAGAAAATGGGTTATCGAAGACAATTGTATATGTCAAGATTGATAATTCTTGACCGATTGAGTTGCTAATAATCTAATACAAATGAACATTTTTAAAAATAACTGCTAGGTCAAAAGTTTTTGTTTATCTTTAAGAACATCCTTAAGTGTGTTATCAATAAATGGGCAACGAATTAAGCAATGCTGATATGTGATATAGTTTATATGAATACCTACCCGGCTTTATTAAAATAACATTAGCACATACATCCGAAATACACCGGTCCACGAATGTGCATTATGTACGATCTTTCTGTGCATCAATAATATTGCTAATGTAACTGCCTTGTCAAAGTCAAAGTACACATGTTCTGTAAATGACGGATTTATGGCTCAGACTTCGTTCTTTACGCGTAAATAAGTAATAATAATACTAGTGATACTTGTATGTATAACTCTATGAATCAAATAAATGAATGGACTCGACGGGACGAGAACACTGTAGTGTTAAATACAAATGTGTATGTTTATTCTAATAACAGCATGATAATTATTACGTGATTCGATAATCTCTAAATGGTGTAAATAAACTTGTATAAGGAATGATTATGTAAAAGGTATAAAACAATTACAGTGTGTATATACATACTAAATTGCCAAAGTAATAACGAGCAACGGCTCAACAATAATAATATATAAAGTATTGTGAAGCAATATGAGACAACGCCCGAAAAGTATAAATAAGAGGAACAATAACTTGTTAAATTAATAATAGTAAGATATAAAGTGAATGAATATAACAATAAATTGTTGGAGTGACAAACAAGTAAATAATAAGAATAAGTAATGTACGTATAAAGATATAATAGGTAAGTAAATGAGTTTGAGCAAAGATAAAACCCTACGATTATGAAACCAATGAGGGATGATCGAAATGGTAAATGATTTATGATAAGTTGTAATGAAAGTAAATAAGTTGAAGGAGCATCTCCTTTCAACTTTATTTTGCTTCTTTCTAGAGTACCTCCAGATTGGGCAAAAGGGAATTGATAATGATCCAAATTCGGAGCTCCGCGAGCTTTTATAGGGACAGGTGGATCGGAATTATTGGAGAAGTATAAAGATGCCCATTAAAACAAACATATCTCATGCGACCGCATAATATAACGATAAATCGTTTTTGAATTGTCAAAGATAAAATAATATTGAAACCGGAAACTAAAAATTGCTATAAAACAAGAATGAAAGGGTCAAGTATCCATGGAGACACAATAAACACTATAGTGTTGCAGGTAAAGCAACGAGAACCGTGGTGGTGATCATGATGGTCAATGATCATTGCCAATTTGAACAGAGTAAAGGCGGGACTTTACAGTACATACAAGTAAGTAAAATAATATCAGTCCTAATTATGTAAGCATGCCTCCATTACACTGCCCACTACAGAGAATGGTTGCATGTGTTGCAAGTGTAAATATAAGTATACATATATACATGTATAGATATCATGGTTATGTCGTGCTAATAGCTCAATAAGAAATTTATTTTGTTTTTCTCTTTGCCTGTTAAACATGTCAAAGTAATTACGTTTAACCATAACAGTGATGACATCAAACAGAATACTTATCCATCTAAAATCAATGTTGGTACATAAAAAAAATTATTCAACTGCGTTTAAAACACATACTACAAAATTAAAAAATATATCAAAATAAATACAAATGAAAAACATGCTCAATACATTTACGCAAACGTTATGCAAAATAATTGAAAATAAACCCAAGTAAATACAAAATAAATACGAAAAAATTGAAAATATATTCAAAATAAATAAATTACAATTAAAAATGAATCAACAAAGGATTTTGCAAAAAAAACTATTAGTAAGGTAATTAGTACTGTGACGTTTGATCGTCATTCGTGTTTATCAGATGTTTTCCTAATTCCCGTTATTCATGTTTTATTAAAAGCAATTAGAACTCTAGCCGAAAACTTGATAACGTAGTCCAGGAATACCGGTGTGGATATCCTTTGGAGCTTGTGGAAACTTCCGACGGTTATTCCAACTTCATTAATTGACACCACTTTGCGCAGATGGTGCTGTGTTTTTTCGCCATGGAACGCGATTTTGACCCAAGTGGTTATTTTATTTTTATAGTCTTGCAAGCCGTGAGGAATGGAAAATGCTTTTTGAAACATTATACTAAAAAGTAATGCACATTGCATTCCCGTTGTAAAGTAAATTATAGCGAGGACCAAGTAAGAGTGTGCTAGCATCACTGCGAAGGAACACATAGCAATTGCAACCGCGATGCTGTGAATTTTTAAAAGAAAAATGTTATTTGAGAAACCGTGATTAAATAGTTGAATTAGCAGTTGCAACTGTCGACAATGATTGTAAGCTGATTGAATCTTGATCTCTGGGAATTCCGCACCAAATCGTCTGTAAATTCAAATGTTAAAACAATGTATTAAATATTTCGGAAGTCTGACACCGTACAGTTTTTAAAACAATTTAAATAATAATTATTACTGTTGAATAGTCAATTTAGATATTTTCAAACATTGCAATGAAAAGCCTCATGTATTTGTGCTAATTGCAATTACGGCGCTAAAAATTTCAAATAAAATGTCATTATTACCTTATGCTTAAAAGCTGAATCCCTTCCTTGATCTGGTGATTGCACTCTTCAAAAAACACGAGGATCATAAAATGTGCAAAAGAGCAGACATGAGCAAGCAGGGACATTAGAAAAACATCAAAAAGGACGCAAGAATAGAGAACCCAAGGTGATCTGGAGAGTAAGCTGATAGAGCCGTAAACAAAATACTCCGAATCTGGGTCATGTAGCAATAAAATTAGGTAGAAAATCGGAAATATCACCACGTTATGAGGAAGTTGTAGGGATAAAGCCTCTTGTAAATTCAACGACTTCCACGAAGGCCTTCCCTTAAAATCTGTATCAAAAATGTTGATTAATTAGTAAAAACGAACATACATTTCAAAACTAACTTCAGATTAACCAAAAAATATATCAGTTCTATTGTATTATTGATCAAATAATGAATAAAAAAATTAAAATCAAACTGTTATAAAATTGGAACATTATTAGTGTGTTAAATTAAGGAAACGCAACTTATGAAAATTTATTCGAAATTGGTAATCTTTTTACTAAAAATGTTTTTCCATGAAATTTAAGAAACTCAATTTCATCAAACATAATTTCCAATTTCAAAAAAACGTTTAACAAAAGTTAATGTAGATTTTAATCAGCCACTAAATTTATTTTACCAAATTTGAATAAATGTATTAACCTTTAGAATTACGAATGGTCTCGAACACCAAAATCATAATCTCCGGAAACCGAATGAAACAAGTGTACATCCAAAGCAAGCAAAGCAAGTACACGAAAGTTAGAGCGACGTGCACTGGGAAATGTGCGGCGTTGAAATTGAAAAACACTGCATCCAAACACTTAATCACGGCGTAAATCCAGCGGAGAAAGGAAATGCAAAATATGAACCCCCAAAATTGCCTGCGCAATTTACGATGTTCTGAGCAAATTTCCCCTTTTTGCCTATCCACCTGAATGGGTAACAGCAGTAATTTTGCCCCCAAGTAAAATTGAAGATAATTAAAATAGAGTTGAGGAAATTTCAGCATTTTAGTACCCCAATAAGTAATGTATCGGATTATATTAGATTTTAAAACTGAGATTTTATCCCTTGGAGAGAACAGAGAACAATATGTTTGGGAAGACGACACCAATAATACATATGAACCTCAAATAGCACTCAACATTGTCCATCGATTACACCGCCGTTATTTATGCAATACTAACTAATTACTTTATTAGTGCAATTTTGACTCGTGTGGGCCGGTTGTACTATATTTGAGATAGATTACCACAGATTGCATGCTATTTACTAATGTGTGCTCACTTTTATAAATAAGTTTTTACGCAATAACTGTAATACCACCATTCATTGATAATAAATTACATTTATTATTTAACTCTCGATCGCATGGCATAAATCCAGCAACGATGTTGGTGGAGATGGTTTGATAATACTTACACGTGGTCCGTGTAGATGCAAAGTGGACTATTTCCATACGAACCTAAATGCAAGATGAGCTATCAACCACCAAAACAATTCAGGGCAAAGATAAATATCCTGCCTTTTAAATTGCATTAAAAACTGAAAACGGAGAGAGTTTCTGTATTTAAAATTTCAAATGCAAAGTAATTGTAAACTATAGTGGAGTTATCCCATACCTTGCACTTAAAATGATGGTGTACATATGTCTCACTTTGCAGATGGAGACGCACATGGAGATAGCCCACTTTGCATCTCTACCGACGATATGCAAAATGAAAACCGTACTACGCCTTGCTTACTCCCCGGTGCTCCAAATATATTTTACCTTTTTGCCTATTCCCCCCAGTGGGTGTAGTTATAGTAACAGTAATTTTGCCTGAAATGATGTCTGCTTATAATGTATGAGCTATTATTATAGGGAGTTGTGTTTTCCGGAAAATGTGTAGGAAGAACAATATATTGAAACGGTAATTCCAATAACATGGACACCCAAAATAATGTTGAACATGGTAATCCATAAATCTATATCGTAAGTTATGTTACCAGATTTGTGCGGAGGTAACTAGTAATTACTTGAGTAGTTCAATGTCAACACGTGTAGTTTAGATAGATGTATTATGTATTCGATTACTATAATTTTCCTGCAATTAATGTTTATTTCTGCCGGGGCTGATTTTATGAGTAATTACAACTACAAGCTGTTAGTTAAAGCGTCCTTAGACAAGGTAATTTAAGTATAGAAAATGAATTGACAAAACAATTGACCTACAAATATAAAATATTCTCTACTTTTATATTTTAAAAGATAAAAAGAATTCCCGTCATAACGTTAATATAGTTGAGCATCTTTCCCATTTGCTTTAAATAGTTGCATAATATTTGATAATTTTCCCTCTTTGTGTATTAAGAGTGAAATTACTTCCTTAATAATAATTCTATAGAACTGGACCAATTGTTAAACAAAATCTATTGAAATAAACAAGAAACTGCACATATTAAAAACTTTTACTTGTCTGCTTGCCTGTTGCAAACGTTCTTTCAACGTCACGCCGCTTTAAACGAGGCGTCATGTATAAAATAATAATCACCCGCAATAGATGGCGGCTCGTTCGAATTTCTCACTTGACAAATAGCTTTTGTGCCATTTGTGCTATAGCTTATCGCTATTATATTCTGTAAAGGCAGTTGATTCATATTCAATAATACAGAGCGTGTACTTTTCAACAATATGAAAATGATTCGAAATATTGTCATAGTTATAAATTATACCAGAAATAGTTAAAACAAATTAAAATCCCAACAATGTATAGAAAAGTAACTTTTACAATTGAAAAAACTTTAATCCTCATTGCCTTTTACATTTTAATTCCAAATAAGATTGAATAATAAATTCAGGACCTAAAATTCTTAATAAAAATGTGTATTGCACATTTTAAAAATCTATTGAGTTCGTAAAATGATAAAATTTAATATGAGGACTCAAATTTTGGATTTTATATCATCGTTGGAGGCTCCAAAAGTACTATTTTCTGTGTTAGATAGATAGAAATTGGTACATTAGGATTCTTATCCTACATTATATTTCCCCTAAACCCAATATTCCTAAAAGCATAAGCCTAGTAGTAAGTATTACAATTTCTACAAAAACAAAATCTTCGGCATCACCGGACAAGCTTAAAACATTGTAGCGCCCTGGCAATCCACCACAATTAACTTTGTTTACTCGTCAGGTTAGTAGTTATAAATATATGATAAGGGCTAATAAAGCAATTATCTCCAACCAAAGCAATCGAGAGCATCCGAAATTTTTACGCTCACAGTTCTACCCCATGTGTACATATTCATATTTTTTTTACGATAAGCATCCAACAATATAATTTGTATCCTCCTTTCTATATAACTGTTAGCAATATTTGTATTAAGAATGCATACTAAGGATGTACATATTGCAATTGCATACTCCATAGTGGTGTTACATTTGGAAATAGGACCAGATTTGAGGAGCCGACATTTCTCGCTGGAACATAAACTACACATATGAGTAATACAGAAAGTTCTATAACATATATATTATCGGTGGAGATGCAAACTGGGCTATCTCCATATGTGAGGCTAAATGCAAGATGAGCTATCAACCACCTAAACAATTTAGTGCAAAGATGGGATATCCTGCCGTTTAAATTGCATTACAAACTGAAAACGTAGGGAGTTTTTGTATTTAAAATTTCAACTGCAAAGCAATTGTAAAATTATAGTGGGGTTATCCCATACCTTGCACTTAAAATGATGGTGGATGTCTCACTTTGCAGCTGGAGACGCACATGGAGATAGCCCACTTTGCATTTCTACCGACCATATATAATGTAATAACAAACTGATGAAAATCCTCTCTCACAAGTTCTCATGGAACAAATCTATACTGCCGGAGATTCAGGGAGGGAGTAAAATCTACAGTGGTAACTTATACAGTGAATAAGGATACGCTCTTTTATATATTATAGTAATAACTACATATGTATTAACTTTTTAATGTCGCTATATACATAGTTCAGATTCCGATCCGAGTATATATAAAAGGGAGATAAAAATGATAAAAATCACGGGGGATAAAAAATAAGAACTCATAATTACTCATTCATAAAAACGTTTGACGAGAACAAGTCCAAGTTTTTATAGGGACAGACAGACAGCTCTACACATATGCTTAAAGTGCTGCTGTCTTTTCTTTATATGAATAATTTTCTATATAAAAATTGAAGTTGCATTAAATGCTATAGAGAACTGCATAGTGCAACGAGGAAGGAATAAGCCATAAATGTTGGTAACAAAAGGGTATAAAGAAATACAAAGCAAGGAAAAAGGCACCCGCCTGCCCATTTCAGATTACACTTGAAAGCTATTACTATAGTTGTTGTTGTTATCCATAGGGAAAATTAATATGCACGTACTTTATATACACAGGAGAATATAGCGCCTGGAATATATTTTAAGATTGTGCCTTATCAATTATATTATGGATTAAAGTATGTAGAACAGACGGGAGAGTTTTACAATATTAAGAATAAGCGACGTCAGGAAAAAAGTTTTTATTCAAGAAAAAAAATGAAATTATGCTTTGTAATTCTATTTAGTACATTCGGCTTTGTATGTATTCCCATATGTTATTTATATGTGAATATGTATGTATATGCAGTGTAAAGGATAGTGCGTAGTCATAAGTTAAATGATGATGTGGTGATGATGATCGACTGGCGGAGAATATGTTGTTAAAAGCTTCTTCTTCTTATTCGTCCTATTACAGCATAGATACATTGTCTTAAATAGGAATGTTCTATTATGAGGAGATTACATATGGAGTCGATTTTCCCCGTTGGAAATGCATATTATCCTTAGTCCTTAAACATGTATGTATTACGTATCTCTTTATAATGTGGGATATACAGGTAAAGGGTTGTTAATTCAACAAGTTTTCCCTTTCCAATGGAGGATAGCCTCGTATATTCTCTGCGGATGATAACCGTTTGACGGGGCTTGCTCCCTACATTTTAATTAAACCTTTTATCGGCGAGTCAGCAGAATTCACTTTAATGTATTTAAGTATGTGTATAAAAAATTATGGAGAAAAAGAAATTATTTTCATGCATGTATTACCCATACTTCTTGTAGATGCACTTTACGCTGAGCGGGTGTATTTACATTTGAATGTTAAAGTGGTATCTCTGGGTGTGTGATGAGTTTGAAGAGTTACCTTATTATTTATTATGTATTTGCTTTTATAACTTTTATATCGTTATCATACTCTGATTTATGATGACGAATGAGTTAAATTTGTTTCAAAATCTTTTATTCGCTTCTGTTTCCACACTCGAGCATACATATATTATTACTTTTTTCTTCTTCTTATCTATCGTGTATTCGTATTTGTGTACTTAATTTTGGCTCCAGTATTCCTGCTGGATTCTTTTTGGTTTTGCTTTCTATAACAATTGTGGCGATGTAATAGTAGTCTGTTCTACATACTTTAATCCATAATATAATTGATAAGGCACAATCTAACATAAATAACATTAGTATTTCTATTTTGCTTGATTGGGTGATTGTTATTCTTTACGAAATATTTAAATTTTTGTATTAATTTTTGTATTAATTTTTGTATTAGTTTTTGTATTAATTTTTGTATTAATTTTTGTATTAATTT
>JAQGAK010003347.1:0-15479 GCA_034696945.1 Lipothrix lubbocki
TGTATTTATTTTGTATTTATTTTGTATTTATTTTGTATTTATTTTGTATTTATTTTGTATTTATTTTGTATTTATTGTGTATTTATTTTGTATATTTTTTTTAATAAACAAAAGACCGACCTAAGAAATTACAAGAAAAACAATGACAAAATTAAACCCGCACACCAGAATTCATGCTTGAGGAATATTTACTTTATTTTCGTATTTCGTTAAATAGCCTTGCCATCTTTTTAAAAGCGTATGGCTGAACAAAGTATGTAATAATTCGATAATGTGAAACTATATTTATCCAAATTTAATTAATATTTATACAAAATAAAATAATATTAATAACTTATTCTTAACTTAACGTTGTAGGATACTTTTATGATCTTATTCACATACCTATAGATAAGTATAAATTTATTATAAATAAGACTTATAGGCAACTTAAAATAAAAAGTCTACGAACTCTTAAATGCAGAAGTTGCTATATATATAATAATTACAAAAAGTTCATTCTTCATTTCGCTAACTCAACACAAGTATATACAAAATGAAGAATGACATGAATAATAATAAAATCATCATTGTAATGAAATATACTTGAAGAACACGGTAAAATTCCAAGTAAAAATATTGTGATTCGTCATGAATATAAGCATAATAATAATGACTAAAATATATTATTTCAATAAATTAAACTTAACATTAAAACTAGTATTGTATGCCAATCCATTACAAATTATATATTCCACTATATAATTATTCAAGTCATGGTAATCCGAGCTTGCGATTTATCGTGCAGTACACTTTAGATAAAAATACAAAAAATTGCGAGCATTCGCAAACAATATTTTAGAATGAATGTAATTGAGAAGCAACTAATCTTAAACGGTAAATTCATTTATCGATGTATAGAACTCATCGATGACTATTTTAACAGTGATGTTTGATTAGGTTGAGTACCTTATTTTACAAAGCTATCCAGACAACAAAAATTGTTTTTACAATGTACACAGGGACGGACAACTAGAAACTGACATTATGACAATAAAACTCGGGTATTTTTTTGTAATAGAGAAACAGGTACAATGGTCCAATTTAATACAATATTTCATTTGTGTTTTGTATACTTATTGAATTGATGATACTATTCCCTGGTGTAGTTTTAAAATGTGATGGGTAACTTTACGTTTGCCTTTGTAGTTGCCAGAGTTGAGCGTCAAGCCCCTTAGTTAAGTAAAACTTTTTTCATTAATAGAACGAGGTTTTCTAGTTTACCTACTAAATTATTACAGATCACAGCATATATTTGCATGTATTTTTAATAAAGACAAGTTAAGGAAGAAAACGTCTTAAGAAAAATATATACACATAGGTACGGAACGACAAAATGAACTCTATTCATGCTTCCAGCTCTAATAAAAATCTAGTATTCATATTCTTCTCGAAATCACAAAAAAGTAGACATCACTTTTCAAATAATTTCGGTATAAAATTTTTCAATTTCATTTTCTTACTTCCCTTTATGCCTGACTTTCCCCCAGTACTTTCCAAGCTTGAGGCGCTACCAGTGCTTTTATGCCCATTAGTTACCATAACATTATTAGTTTCTGCTAATGGCTTCTTCATTCCGTTATGATGATGAACCTCAATGTTAGAACCGACCGATAAGGAAACAACGCTCTCAACGCTACTCATAGTATGGGTGCTAGGACTTGCCAAGATCCCAAAGCGATTAGCACTATTAACATTTATAGGGTCCGAATCGAAGACCGGGGTGAGAGGTGGAAACTGTTGATAATTGGTGGAATTATTGCTCAATAAAATTCCATTTGGAGTGCTGGATTTTGGCTCTCCTCCGAGGGAATCCGGTGATGTTGCAGAGTGAGGCATAAATGTAAATACATTTGCAGAGGGATTCTTGAGACCATCCTTTTTCTTCTTCTTTTTCTTCAATTTCATAATATCAGGATGAGAATTACTTCTTTTACGTGGTAGTACGGGTAGCTGAGATTCTTTTCGAGCGTGTATTGCCGGTGCTGGCATGGGCTTTTTTGCTACCATAGTAATTCTTTCGTCTAAATCAGACAATCGCCGTCGAGTCCAACAGCAGAACAGAGCAATGCTAGTGTCATAATTATAAATTGATTAAATAATCTCATTATTGCCAATAATAAACTTTTATTTCACTAAGGATAAAAATTTACAAACTTACCCGCAGAACTGAACCAACACGACAAAGATAAGAAAACCTCTCTGCATTTCTGTCCTCCAAAGAGTGACACGTAGGTCGGCCACGGAACGCTTAAGAAAGTTTGACTCCCTTCGTGTAAACTCTTGTAGCCAAATATACTTGCTAATGGTCTCATTAAGAGTCTTCTTCAATGTCTGACTAACGGAATATGATTCCTCGGACTGTTTTTTAAATCGTTGACTCAGTTCTTCCAGATAGCCACTACTAAGACTCTGATTTCTCTCCAAAGTTTTTATTCGGTTCGTAAGACGTACGAACACAGACTCTTTTTGGATGCGTGATTCTTCTTCTACAACTACAACTGAAGGAAGTGGAGCTAAGGGTGGTGATTTGTCTACAACACCGTTCAGATCAGGTGCGACGCTCTGTGACGATTCCTGGTTAGGCTGTTGAGTGGTCGTCGGGACAGGATCAGCAGTATGATTCGATTTGAGAGTTGCATTTCCTACACAACAAAAGTCCGTCTTTAATTACTATACTCATTATTCCATTCGGGAAAGGGGATGTGAAAACAACCATCAATTTACCATTTAGAGCTTTAACTTTCTCCTCTACAGTATCAGTTTCCTGGTCATCACAGGCCCTCAAAGGTGACATATACTTGCAAACGGAGTGTAAAATTCCGTCACCAAATAAAGCAACCCAGAACCCTTCGACTTGACTTGGCCCTCCGATTGATTTAATATTTAGAAGGCTCCGACAACTGGCATTGTTGGCAAAATAGTGAGAGTTGGCATGAACGAAGTATAGAAGCTTGCGATTACAGACATCTGTCACATTAGGGGCAGGAGATATGCAACTAGCTACGCTCTCGCAGTTGGTTGTATTCGTTGTGGATGAAGAGCCTATAAAGAAGACCAACATTAAAATAAAACTACTCTCTTATAAATTTCTATTAATCAATGTCTGTACGAATTAAGTCAAACCTCGCTTGCCCAGAACTTGCGCAGCTTTTTTTACTATACTTATGACAGCATCTGCAGCAGTTCCAATAACTGATTTTTCGTTAGTACCTTCATTATTAACGGGTTCTTCGCCTACAGCGGATCCAGCTTTGTCGGAAGGATCTACTTCAACGGAGTGGTCCGTTTCTATCATTTCGTACCTACAAATCATCAAGCATATCTCATTCTATTCATATTTCAAAACGAAGATGTCCGTTTAAATTATAATAATTAAATACGTCTGTCAACATTTTACGATGTAAAGTTTCTCCCAGTAAGAGTAACTTTTTAGTGCTTACTCGCTCTTGCCGTAAATACGGATGACTGAGAGAGGACAATAGTGTTCATTTCCATGATGACTAAGGATTTGAATCCGTATGAATTTGCTATAAGTAGAATTTGTTTTCACTGGAAATGCATGAGCAGCTCTTGCATCTGGAAGTTCCAATGGACCGATTTTTAACCATTCTCTGGTTGGATACCGCTCGGAAACGCCAACATCAATTTCTTTAGGTGACGATGAAAATAGCTCTAAATTTCCTATTGCTATCTTTTCGATTCGAATGGGTTCGCACAACTCCATTATTAACCACGAGGATACACCACACCTATAACAAGCAAGATGGATAACCAATTTTGGATTGCAATTTATTATAAATTAGGATTTGAACAAGTCTTAATAAACATACCGGTTTAACATATATTCATCATGACTACTAGAAATCGTTCCATAAGGATTTTGAGCCTCAGGATTAGCCAGTAGAATTTTCGCGCCACAGTCGGGACTTGCAAAATTTTTCCCGTCTTCTTTTTTTACAGTTTCCCGCATAACGGCTCCATTTGTTTGTAAAAGCAAGTTTTGGTCTTGCTTTTTTGACAACTGGAGCTTGGTCCATTCTGAAAACGAAGGAATCTCTGTTCCAGCTGCTGTAGCATTCTCATCTTCTTCTGAAACTGAACCAGTTTGCTCAGGCACTCCTTCTTCTAGTGTTAGTGATCCAGGAACTGTTTCCATTCCTAGGGATGAATATTCACCTTCAGTAAGTTGCTCATGACTAGGAGTTACAGGATTCTGACTGTGAATGACGTCACCCCTTGTTAACTCTGAATCTTCAAGTCTCTTTTCGTCAGTCTTTGCCTCTTCTGGGTTAATGGGTCCATTTGCTGAGACGCTGAAGCCATTTTTACCCGAAACTGCATCAAGCCCAGAATCACTAAGTTCGGGTGCTACACATTTTTGCTCCACCTTTTTTTCTGTTTCAACTGGCGGACTATCTCGGGCACCAGGACTTTCGTCTACATTATTTTTAATTTCTAATTTCTCTTGCTTACACTCTTCCACATTATTCGTACCAGACGGAGGTAACTTTTCTTCCAATATACTTAAAATTTCTTGCGCTGTCGATGGAGGTGAAGACTGGGGGTCTGTGGAGAGCATCCACATGGGCCAAAATAGGAACAGCCTGAAAACGTGAAACAATATTCATTCAATCCTTAATAATTTATTGCATCATACCTTAAACCTTAACTAACAATAAGATGAAATCTATACATGATCAAATAATAAACTTACCAAATAATGCGGAATCCCATAATATTCTTAGATTTTCACGCCACACTATGTATTATAACAGTTCCGATACGAAATTTGTTTATATCTTGAATTAACTAACATGTTTTTGTTGCTGTTCAGTAGAATTGAATATTGTTGGCACATTGTTTGTGATGTTAACGCTGGGTAGTATCGACACTGACAACTTTACTGATCATCATATGCTTCTCATTTTTACGACCAATAGTGCATATGTATTCAGCGTATGCACAAATAATAAATAATATGAGCTCTATTGTTCCTTTCTCCTTCCTTTAGTTATATATATTCAGCATCCAGTTCCTTGTAAGTAAATATATCTGTCGTCAATAAATTCAACAACAGTTCAATGAAACTCAAAGGACACCTTGTTTACTGCGAATAGCAGGTCACCCAACAAGTTGCCAGGTGATGAGTATCAACACGTAATCACATAAGGGTCACAGATAGATAGCAATCCCCAACCTGTAAACCACCAAGAAATATTCCTTTCATTAATTTAATACAACAATATTGATAAAATAAATACCAACCCCCACTTTAATGTATCAATAATCGGACTGCTTTGAAACTCTGTACAGCTATTTTATTACGTATTAGTAACACATATTAGTGTTAATAATATTGCACTAACACAATTCATTTAAAACTTGAACTCAGCCGCACTTCAGCTCCTTACCTATACACATACATACTACCAGTATCAACAAACTATTAACGAACCAAAACAAACACACGACAATAAATGATGCATGTAGCTCTCAATACAGTCTCTCTCAATGAATGAGCGCATCAAAATAAAAAATACTATCAATAATTATTGTATATAGCACAATAAGCAATGAATATCAAACCAAAGCAAAATTATATCTACCAACTACCAGTCTAAATGAAGATCAATACTGATTCATTTTTAACAAAATCCTGCTCTTTCCAAAACTTTCTTCACACTCACAAGCCGTCGATCCTCTACAAAATAAAAATATACCTATACATATCGTAGACCCTTTATCATCAGGAAGAAAGCGCTTTCAACAACAAAAAACCAACAAGAGATGAATTCATACATTTAATCAACTATAATTGAACAAATTTAACTCTCAAAGAGAAATATACGTATACATGTGTAGTTTATTTATAAAAATACTATATATAAGATAAATACTACAAGTATGTATGTACATCTTTTTGAGTATGTCCCTATAGACATATTTGTCCGTTACAAAACTGTGTTTCCTATATGTATATACATATATTGTAAATAATAAATATACGTGTATACATAAATATTTTTTTAAGATAAAAATACACATCTGCGATCATCGACACTCACATGTAACTTTTAATCCAAACCCAGAATATTTTCAACAAGAATATCCAAGTTTAATAACTTCAAATATGACTTCAAATCAAACACAAACTTTAAAATTCCACTTTCCTTCTTGTAATCTTTAAATTCAACTTTCCTTACTATTTATTATTAATCTCGCAACTCTGTAGGATATATCCTGTCCTTTCCAACTTCCACTATGGAATGCAAAAAGTACACTAATAATAATATGCGCCTTGTTCTTGTTGTCATTTAATTGCAATAAAAAACAAATTGAAAGTCGCACAACAGTGAAGTGCCATGCTGTTAGTGAATACTTTCTTTAACTAAACTGTACAATCAAACAGAACAGAGAACAAGATTCCAAGATCAAGATGCTATACATAAAAGTGTGTATAGTATTGCTCTTGAGATAGGGTTACCTAGTAATGTGAGATTTGTAAACTGACTTACTCATTACATTGTAACTGAAATATGATCAAGAATTCTTTTTTTGACTCACTCTCAAGGATGATGCATCATGCATAGGTCTGTCCGTATAAATGCTCAGATTATCTAATAAAAGTAGATTCTTCCTGACGACGTCGGCTATAATGTATTTATTATAAAATATACTGTCGTTGTAATATTTTTATAAATAATTTATTATCATTAGGAATTTATAGGAACGACGATACTTTATTCTCGAGAACACTTTTGATTTGAGATTTTTATAAATTTCTTATGATAAATGATCCCGAGAGTTGTTATCAGGAAATCAGGATCTAGTAAGTACTAAATAAACAGCATGCTTATTACCACACTGTTAAGTTAATGTGTGTAAATTAATATTAAAAATTTATGCTTATTAAAGGATGATGAGGAGATGTTCGGTTATCTCTAAAATAATAAATTCTCTCTCTCTCTCAATCTCAACTCACAAATCCTCTCTCTCTATTATCTGAGAACTGAAAAATCCTCTACGTGTTCAATTTTGAATGGCTCCGCCAAACGTCCAACAAGGAAATAAATATAATCCGATGAACTTTATTATTCCCCACTCCTCGCTCATTCCCCGCTGGACTGAGACTGGGATTATTGAACGTCTGGGGAATGCGAAACACTCACAACTTCATTTTAGCAATATTGACAAATTAAGTTATAGAGGTAAGTATCTCTATGTTAGGTTAAGTTAGGCAAATAGAGTTAGACAATATTAAATTAAACACACTAATTTAACATTGTACTATTAATTGAATGTGCAAATTACCTATCAATTCATCGGCAGGGCAGGAGCGTCTCTGTATTATAAAGGAAAGCTGTGGAGTATTGTAGACACACTAAATAAAGGGTTACATTGTGTTCCAGTACTTACTATGTATACAGTAATTTATTAATGCAGTAAATATTGTAGTAAATATAAGTACTGTATAGTTTAGTAAGTATTATTGTATGTAGTTGTGTAAATTATGAAGTAAAATTGCAAGGTGTAGGTAAGTACTATATAGTAAAGTATTAATATACCTTCTAAGAGGTATCCTACGTAAGTTTGCACAAGCTGACAAAATCACAAAATAAAAATTGTAGTGGGCATGGCGATGGCTCCGGTAGACTATTTTACTATAATGGTGCATGGTGCTGGTGTTGTGTACGGTAATATTTTTTATCAACGTTTGGCAAATTGTAAATATATATACCTACTCAACACTCAACGGCTCGTAATAGTAACCTTGAAACCCTTGAAGAATTGCTACTTCTGTTTCGCTGTTTGTGCATAAATAATTTATTGTACTATGGTTGACCTTTTCCAAGTTCCAATAGTATGTATATAGCTTCCAAGCCTCTATATATGCATCAGATATTGTTATAGATAGTCATAGAATGTATGTATCTGCATATAATACTTCATTCTATTTACCTAATCAATTATTTCCATACTTATATAGAGGTTAAATCAACTTTTTACTAATGCAAATATTACGGACACTATAATGTTATTACTTATTACAATATTACAAATGTTAAATTCGCGTGTGGATGGAGGTTAAATGTCGTGGATTGGTATGGATCGGTATTTGTTATATGTATATATGGTATGTATTTGTACTATATATACTGGTATAAAGTATGGACGGGTATAATGTTTACATGCACTTCTATATGTATTGTACGTGTATTAAAAATGTAGTTGGGCCTGCATATGGCTTGGATATCTTGTTTGCAAATATGCTAAATCTTCTTAAATTTGAAACTTTCTCAATAAAGGAAAGATACGTAAGTTTATTGCTCAATTAGTATACGGCTACATACAGGAGATTGAGAAAGTTCTGGAACACTCCAAATTGAATTGAAATACAGATTATAGAGGTATGTAGAAGTTTAGAAGGAAGAGGTACATAGCTTTGCGTAAGTAATTTCATACTTTAGACGAACGGAATTTAACACCGTTCCCTGGGAAATCGTTTTCATAATGGAATTGACATTGAAGTGGAACCTTGAAATATAAGTTTATTTCTCCATATGCAGAAATTTCCAGATGGGTCAATAGTGGGTAAATATCATTAAGGGAGCAAATTAATGGAATGGAACTTGCAATATATGTAAGACCGCAGTCACCATCACCACAGAGGGAAACTTTTTGAGTGTGGTTCAATAAGTTAATTAGCAATGAAATAAATGGAAATACATAAAATAATACTTGGACGAATCGAAGAAATAGTACACATATACATACATAAGTATACAGAGATAGATACTTCAATTATTACTGCAATCTAATAAAGCAGTTATTTAAACTTGAAATTGCACTGAAATTTATCTTAATTGCTTATTGTTGCAAACGCCTCATTTTGGGGCTTAAACCACGTTAAAATGCATTGTCTATGCAATTATCTCTTTTAATTAATTATGCAGAAGCTTTAGTGTAGTGTAATTAGTATAATTATAATTAATGAGCTTATTATAATTTAAAATATTAAATTATAAGTTTTTTAATATTCCGGATAACACACCGAAACTCTGGGAAATCTTCCACAATCTCGTTATTAGAGTTGTGACATACAGATAACTGGAAAAATCATGGTGCAATCTCGTTTTCGTGAAAATGAAAGGTCATAAAATAATACACGTCTTATTGCAAAACGACATCTTCATATTAGAGCTTTGGGTTCACACGTGCATTTCCTTATAAAGGAATAAGACTCATTCCCTTCAGTTTAGAAATCGTATACAGCCTACAGCTTTTTTCATTCATAAGTTTGAACATACATTAAATGAAACTTCATCTCGCCATATTCTCCTCTACAGAGTAATACTATATTATACACATGAATTGATTCTGTTTAAGCTTCATATAACACGGAATAAAATAGAGCGGAGATAAAATCGACGTTTAGTTGCGATGCTCAGCAAAATTTAAATACCTAGTAGTGAGTTTATATAGAGAAAATGTTAGTTCATGGCTGAATGGAAAGTTTGCATATTATGTTATATCCCTGTTTAAAATGCCTACAATAAAATTCAAGAGTCAAGAATGAAGAATGAAATCTTATAACAGTTTAGCTACTGCTGACACTAAAATATACTGTAAATGGGAACTGTGTATACAGTAACGCAAGTGTACTGATGATATGTAAATGTAGAAAAATGTACTGTAAATTACCGCTGCATTTTCCATTCAGTTTGTAGAGAGAGAGAGGAAATGACACGTCTTTTAGCTTTTGGATAGGGAAGTTTTACAACTTGTACAAGTTGTAATCTCTGTGTTTCGCACAAGCTCGAGTCGAGCTTTTACAATTTTGCATTTCTTCGTACTTCGCGTTCGCAGAGTATACAATCTAATCTCTTTTAAAAAGTTTAGGGGAATATATGGGTATATGATAATGTACAAGAAATATACAATGATGCACAGTGCACACACAGAGCAACGTGTCAAAAGGCAAATTGCACATTTCACACTCTGATCACATTTAACAGAAGGCGTGAAGTACATACACAAAACCGGCATAAAAGGAAATTGCAATGAGAAACCCTTCACCATGTACAGGGAAAAGCTTTTGTTACTTAATTTAATTCCACACAGCTGCGTAAACAGTGTGGGGAAGTCGGGATACAAAAATAGTGCATGAATTATTTAGCGTGTCCAAACACTATATAGCAAATCATTACTATTCTCCCTTCCCAGGAAATTCCCGTTGTCGTTCATTCATATAAAAATATAATTGCACATTGCACTGAAGGAATTAACCCTTATTATAAATATACAGATACAGATGCATGTATGATTTTATATTTTTAATGCACATGTGAGAAGTGTAAAAGTGCAGAGTACATCATGTAGGCGACTAAACAAATACTGAGAAGATCTTACAAATAATAATGAAGTTTCCACGAGATTGTATGTGGTATAGCTTTCGCTTTATAGAACAGATAGAACGTGCTTACTTTAAATGAGGTTAATAGGTGCATGCGTTTGAATTTATGCACTCCAATTTTGTATTTTTTAAAAATAATTCACACATGTGTATTTATTGTTATTTATTTATTATTATCTATTGTTATTAACATGACAATCTCATATAGTTTCTGCCCCCGAAGAGGATCAAGTTATTACAAAACCACTATACATTCTATTTACAATGACCATAAATGTCTACAGAATACATAATATGTAAAATCATATAAATACTAACAAACAGAGGTAATAACTGTACAGCAAAACAAAATTACAATTTAAATAAATAAAATAGAAGTATTAACTAGTCCGTCTCTACTTCCTCCGCCTCAACAGCATCCTCATCATTAATAATCGCTTCAGATTTCTGCTCAGATTCCAAGACTGGATTTTTCTTGGACAAGGGAACAGATTTACTCCCGTGGACCTTCATCATCCAGTACTCGCCAATATTTAACAGCATTCCACCCAGAAGACTCGCCGAGAGAATTAAAATGAGGATAGCTTTCCAAATGAACATGTAGTCGTAGATCTGGATTGAAGACAATAATAATTTTTTTTATTGATGACCATGACCAATGACCTTGAAAATGTTTTTACTGGAATGGAATCTACACAGGTAGTTAACACATAGCAGAGCATTTATAATACAATTTATACGGCTGCAGATAACAATAATTTGCAAAATATTTTGCAATCTTGTATAAAACGACGTAGTAGGACTACAGGTAGTATGTATAATAATAATTAATATTTATACTTACAACATCATCATCCAGTGCAGATAAAGCCTCCTTATCCGCATCACTGCCCGTATCAGGGGGCAAGAGGAACAATATTAAAGTTATAACGGCAGACACAAAGAAAGTCACATAGCGAATCATGCTTTGGGAACGGTGCAGGAAGAACCACACGGAGCCAGTTACTGCCCACAAAACTAATAAAATTATTGTTCCGGCGCCTAATGTTATAACTGTTGAGCCCGCCATTGTTGATGAGATTGTTGGAGGAATAATAAGTGGCACAAGTACAAAATGCTCCCATGCATATATTTTTGTACAAAGAGGCAAACTATACAAAAACACAAAAAAGTTCAATGTCAAATAGATTTGTTACCTCACACTTTTCGCAGTATTACATTACAAATATTAAGTTTTAGCACACATTTTTTAAGCTTTAAATATCAGCTATTCAATGCGCAAAAATGACTGAAATCTAAAAAAAAATGCTGTAAAATTCATGGAGTTTGTAAATTAAACAAAATCTTTGTAAAATTCGTTGGGTTTGTAAATTAAACAAAATCTTTGTAAAATTATTATGGGTTTGTAAATTAGTACAAAAATGCTTTAAATGTTTTAGATTTTATTACTTTGCTAATATTCCAACTTCAAATACATACTACGGAAAGTGTTAAAAGCCATTTCACGTTTTAAATAACAAAACTACTGATAATTACACTTAATAAATAATAATTAATTTAAATGTATATCATTAACAGCCACGATCACAAGACACAAACAATTGATTGATGTTTATTAAATACAACTTTTTTACCTCTGATTTTGCTAATAAAACTAATAATCTTAAATATTTTCCTGTAAATTATTTTACTCCATCTCAAAAAGTAATACTAATACAAATTTTCGAGGACTGACGCCAGTCCTCGAAAATTTTTGTTTGGTAGGTTAACGTCATGGCAACGATACAAATCTTGGTTTTGTTTTTGTTTTGGTAGGTTTGCATGTATGTATTTATATGTATAAGAGCCATAAGGGTCGTAAAAAGCTTGCTAGAATTGTGTACCAAATACCAAATCGCTTATCATCGCTTATCGCTTCACTTGTTTTTTGCTTGTATGAATTAAATTACACTTATTTTAGTTATCCTTGCTCAACGCGCGAAATTTTTGAGTTCAAAAATAAATAATCGTCCGTTGATTTAGTTTTGTTCATTTTTTAATTAAAGAAAGCTGGAGTTTCCTTATTATTGGGTTTGGATTTTAGCATTTATTACAGATAGGAATAACACTGTGAGAAGATAATACAATTTGGTTTTAAAAATTTATTTTCAAGATCGTTTTCATTATTTTTTATAAAATCATTACTTCTAAAACTTTAATAAGCACTTTGACGTTTTAATAATGGGCAGGTAAGCAATTTGACTAAAATCAAATTTTAAATGATATAGTAAATGTTTAAGTTTTAAAATAAATTATGAACTAAATTTGAAAATAA
Source organism: Lipothrix lubbocki (assembly GCA_034696945.1). Classification (NCBI taxonomy): domain Eukaryota; kingdom Metazoa; phylum Arthropoda; class Collembola; order Symphypleona; family Sminthuridae; genus Lipothrix; species Lipothrix lubbocki. Next base: position 12,771 of record JAQGAK010003347.1, read on the forward strand.
ATTGTAAGCTAAATAAAGGACGTCCAGAAAATTATTTTAGTGATGCAGTAAGAATGTAAAATTGTAATATACTGATTTTGGTTTTCATTTGAATTTTATTTATTTTTGTAGCAATACCAACTCTAACGGAAAAAAGGACTTCTTTGGCCGGGGCGTTAAGGAAAGATTCCCGCATTACCCATATTCAGTTATTATCCCCCGTTGTGGTCCTGGCCCTCCGTGTGCGTCAAACCGGACCAAGAAGAAAAAGACATCTTGGGAGTCCCCAATTGTTAAGGCAAATCAGAAACATCCGCCTGAAAATGAAATCACAGAAGTTCATTGTCGCGACATTCGTCCACACCATAATAGGTCATCCCTGTCTACTGATCCATCACCATCATCACGAAGAACAAATGATCATAATAGATGTCAACCCACTAGTAGCAATAAGACGTCTCCATGTCAGCACCAACAACCTCATACTACACACATGAATGTCAATTATACAAATCAACTTTGTCGAAGGATAGCAGAAATTGTTGCTAGGGAGATTCCTCAAATTGAAGATAAATTCGTGGAAGAAATCCAGCTCAAGTGTAAACGCTACTGGGATTGTCTTATTAAGCACAATGTATACTTGGATGAAGAAGCTGTATTCCAGGAGTTAACGGAGAAGATTAGAGAATGGGTTGAAAATAATTCCTTGCATGAAGTCCTAACAGACTCTCAAGCATCCGACGAACATGACAACAACAGCGTGGAATTTGTCGAAAGTGAAGAAGATCTGGAGAAGTTGTATGGAACGGCGGAGAAATTTTCTAACACAGTCTTTGATTCTCAGCAGTTCTTCGATGATGACGAGTAAACATATAATGGGAAGATTGTTGAAAACATTTTTTAATGTAAAAATATGAAGTGTTATTTTTGTATTATACTAAATTCATTGTACAATTTTTATGAAGTTTTGTTATGTTAAACGACTGCTACCGAATAACGCAATGAAAAACATTATTTAATTTATTTATCTATAATTGTTAGTGTAATAATAATATTTTTACTTATTTTTGTAAGAATGCATAAATTTTAATCAAAATTTGGAAATTTTATACTATAAAATTTACAAATTTTGACTATAATTTAGTTAATATGTAATTTTGTAAGACGCCGATATTGATTATCAATTATTTTTAAATTTTAAATATGTAATAAGTACACTCGACATGAAATAAATTATGTTCCGATTTCGAAATATTATACATTTACCATCCTAACAAGTTTTAGCATATTTAGCAATATTGTCCCAGAAATGTTCCCCATAATTTTTGTTGGTTGGTTCCATACAAATTCTCATTTAAAGTTCTTGATTTAAATTATTTAAATAGATGATAACTTAAACACCCAATCAGACAGTTTAGTTTTATCTTACAGGTTGCAGTTATGGCCTTATAATATAAATGATTATTTTGATCATTTTTATGCATTTTCATCTTGGATTATGACGTTTTTGTGTGTAATCACAGTATTATTTTAGCCAAAAAGAGAGTATTAGATTAGAACATTAAAAGATCTATTTAAATAATAAAAATGGAACCAATAATCACAATAACGTATTAATAACAAATAACAATGGTCTCCGATAAGTCTAATAAAGTTACTCCAGCTTCCAATGGAGCCAGAAAAAGCTCTGACCCCAGACGTAATTCAAATGGGCAAAATCCACGCAAGAGTGTAGACAAGGGGAAAAATCCTGATCCAAACCAACAAGAACAACAGCAGCAGCAAAAGTCCATCCCTAAAGATGAATTGCCAGGAGCGGAAGCACTGGCAAAGAAGTTGGAACTGGAAAAAGAGAAGCAACTCCAGAGAGAAATTGAGAGGCGAGAGAAAGAATTCCAATTGAAACTGAAGCATCATCAGGAGCATGAGAGGAAAGGCACAGGTAATTCCGAAGCATCTATTTACGTTGCCCCGCCGGCTCCAATCAATAAAATTAGCACTGTTAGTAAAAACAAATCTTTATTTCTTATATTAATTAAAATTATTCAATTACATATATTTAACAAAATTATTTATTATTATAGATACTACAGTTTCATTGTTCAAGTCAGGGTTGTCCTTTTTGTTTTGTGAATATTAAATATTTTTATTGTATTAAAACGTATTGTACATAGTAATAAGTTGAACCATTATCGTTTGTTAATTACAGGTAAAGCTCGCCGGATGTGGAGTCAGAGGATTCCGCAATTGTCTCATTATCTGTGCCGTATTTATACTCGTAATTATTTTCAAATCAGTACATTTATTATTAGTATAGTTAATAATGATTAATTATGGACCAATCTAAATTATTATTATTATCAATTATAATTTCTAATGCCGTAAAATTTCCAACTTTTAAAGTTAGCATTGATACTTCAAGCCATCGTGATTGCTGAAACTTACATTTGGCCCATGGGATTTGCAACAGAATTTGAAAAATTCACTTTTGTTTCATTAACAATTAAGTTGATTGCTGTTTCCGTCATAACTGGAATTACTTTTCTTTGGCTTTGCATTGCCGTTTGTTTCGCAAACACTTCGCCATACTGTATTTGCAGGACGAGTACTCATTGGTTCGTACGGGGAGTAAGTTCCTCATATTAATAAACAAATTATGATTAAAAAATAAATATTAATAATAAAAAAATAAATATTAATAATAAAAAAATAAATATTAATAATAAAAAA
>JAQGAK010003348.1:0-15471 GCA_034696945.1 Lipothrix lubbocki
TGTATCAATTTTTGTATCAACTTTTGTATCAATTTTTGTATCAATTTTTGTATCAATTTTTGTATCAATTTTTGTATTAATTTTTGTATTAATTGTTGTATTTATTTTACTATTTATTTTTAATTATGTATTATTATTATTTATTTAAACTTCACCGCATTTTAAATCCCGCATATTCCACACAATAAAAACTGCATTAAAAATAAATGAAATGAGCTCCAAAAAATGAAATTCAACTCCGCCGTCAACCGACGAACCGCATGATTAATTTATTTTGCTTATTTTAATATCTAGAAGAACTCCGTAAATAATTATTGTTTATTTTCCTAAAAGACCCTTATAGTCATAAATAATCAATCTGTTTAGTATTCGCAAAAACAAACTCTCCCTAAAAATAGAAAACTCGTAGGAATATTATTTATATAAAGATATTCAAGGAAAGCAAGAGCAGAAGAATGGAAAAGGATTACATTACCATAAGGCAAATTCTCTTTGGGCAATGACTCGATGAGTATTGAACGTAAAATATTAAGGTTCTCCCTGTGATTAGACATTGCACTTAAGTTTCCGTGAATATTTGAACAAAACCGATATACATATACTTATATTCTTTATACACAGCAGAATCAAGTTTTGATTCTAATTTAATAAATTATTAATTATATGGAAGGTCACGATATTAACAATAAGAGCGAACAAAGATCCCACAAAGTCACTCGCACATACACCGAACGAAAAGAACGAGGGAGACGGAGAGAGAGAAAATAGAGGAGCACACACACACAAATGTAATTTATGATTTCCACACGACGAAACGATGACGACGATGATGAAGAAGATACAAAATAATTTATTTTATAATTAAGTAATAAAATACTATTGCGGACCGCCGATCACCACAATAACAACGACACCAAATGAAACTCAACGGTTGTAGCAGTTTCAAATGCATTGAGTAATCCAGATTATTCAAGAATAATAATCTACATTCAAGACTATTACAATCTATAGATTATTTTATAAATATTTCCAGCTTTTCTTACGAAAATATTACTAATATACTCTAATAACAGGTATAGTAGTATTAGTAGTAAAGGGTTTGTATGTATCTCTATATGTATAATTTAATGTAATATAATAAAATCGAATACTTATAATAGGATTTATAAGAAATAACAAGGGAAAAATAGAGGAATACACTGGCACTATAGGAGAATATTTCCACAGATGGATTTTGTACTGGTTACATCATTCTTGAGAGAGGAGAACATCCACACTAAACCCACCATGAACACCAACAACGTGTGTACATTTCTAGTACATGCAGTCACCATTCACCACATGAACAGACTATGCACAACAAACATGAATCTCCCCATCCATAAGATAAAAGTCTGTATATATTATCCTCTATATAATCTTATAGGGCGGGGATACACAAGCAACGAGTCCAGTATATACACAATGCATATATTTATATACAAATACAATCTCTGCCGATGCTCTTGTGTATATTATAGCAGTCGTGTAGTTATTAGTCACTTTGTAAAAATCCCTGCATGCATTCTTCTTTTTATTCTTATATTTTACTATTTAACTATATAGGACACATAGTATATAGCATGTATATAGTATAGGATAGTATGTTTATAGTATAGGATAGTATGTTTATAGTATAGGATAGTATGTACATACTGTAGTATAGTATACTATAGTACAGTACAGCTTACAATATAGTCTAGTACAGTACATACGCACATTGTAGGCATACTTATTAGACACCGTTTGAATAGCTTGATTGTTGTAATAGTAATTTTTCTTTTGTTGGGTGTGTTGTGTGTTCACATTTTTACATTATACATTAGATAGGTATGTACCTACTATATCCCATCTTACAGACAGTATGACTTCTTTTTAGATTGTTGTTACTCTTCTCATGCTGATCCTTCAATATCAAAATGCCGTCCGGCCATCATCTCTCTCCACCACCGACAACTATCTCTCCGCCAGATGAGAGATATATACGACAATATAAAAAAGATAGACAACCTTTAGCTTAGCAAATTATATTTGCTTTTATGTATTTGTTATATATTTTATTTATTATATTTCCTATCCGACCTGTTCTATGGCAGGCAACTCCTGCTTATATCAGCAGAAATATAACAATCCTTTCAAACAAACAGTCTTTGTATTGGATGATGCATTTTACTATGTTGAGCAAACGGAACAGAAACACTTGCAGACGAAAGTGAACACATATTTGCTAATTTCTTTGAAGACTTGCAGAGTTTGTTTGAAGATTTGCAGAGTTTGTTCGAAGATTTGTAGAGTTTGTTCAAGATTTGCACAGTTTGTCCGAAGATTTAGTTTGTACAGAAGATTAGCTGAATTTGCATTAAAGATTTGCAATTATCAATTAGCGTGTATCTTCAACAGTATCTATAGTCTATAGTACAGTAAACACATACTAATATTTGCTTTTGCTTTTAGACACCTAGGGATTTGCTATGTGTTGTAGATATAGGGACGAAGTGTCTTACGTCAAAATCGGAATCAAACAAGATCCTGTGTGACGTTAAAAGAGTAGAGATACCTTATCGTTAATGTTAATATTACTTGTTATTAGCGAACTCTTTATGTAGATAAGTTATATGGCGAATAATGACAGAGAAACAGACAGATGCTCCGCCGTTTCCCTTTAGCACACAACATGGGACTAAAAGGCCTTTAAGTAAAACTTGTGTGTGTTCGGTCTTCAGTGTTCTCATATATGTGTTGAGTATTCATATGTGTTCTCTTGTATATTGGAGAAATACATGTAGGTACACACAGTGTATATTGTAATACAGAGTAAATTTGATATATTATAATAGAGTATGTTCCAAAATGTGCCTGTGCTATTGCTATTACAGATATATGCTCTCTCTCTCTCTACGGCTGCGATGCCGTAGTGATAATAGTGGTAAAAGGGTAGAGTTTGTAGAGTAGATGCACAACGACGCACACTGAACATCTCTGTTGTCAGTGGCAGTGGACTGCTTAATAGCCGTGTGGAAGTAAATGCGGAAAAAAGTACACCATTTCTACACTATCATCATCATTTATATTATAGCGGTGTAGGGCAACGTTTCGTTATCGTGGATGGTCTGTACATATATCTTTCCATAGTATATGTGTAGATATATCATAAATGCAGGCATTAACCTATACAATATACACAAAGCTTTGACGCTTGTAGCATAATATACAGGAAGGATATAGCAAGGGAACTAAAAGCACACAATACACAGCGAAATCGAATCGAACGCTGTTAAAGTGCATAATTTAACAAATATAATCAGTTTGCTTATAGCCTATACTTTCATGTATGTACATACAAAGTATGTATATACAATGAATACAACAAGTGTATAAGCATTGCACTACACTGACTATACACCAGCAAAGAGATTTAGAGGAGCAAACTGCTCACCAACTATTAAATGCAATAAGGCTTCCGTAACTTTCTTGTCAGTATACCACACATACATCGTAAACGTCATGTGTTTGCCGGATTCAAGAGGCAAATATAAATATCTATGCAGTTGCTAAAGCAATAAGAATAGCAATATGAAGAATAGCAATAAGAATTATGGTACTACAAGAAATTTCACAAATATTCAAATGCAAAACTGACTATGTCGTTTAAAAGCATGGCCTATTGTTTACATTGTTTAGTATAGCGCATTTATTCGGCAAGCAAAAATCCCGCTGCTGCTTTGGAAACTACTGCTAAGTCTTATTGCATGTTGTTGAAAGGGAAAATATTCCAGCAGTTTCTACCGCTAATGTGCGATTGCAATGGTAAATAAACGGGATAGTCACTTTTGAATTGAAACTTAAAAAATAATATTCGGAAGCTGTAGTCATACTTATTGTATTTGAACAAATGTGGAGATAGTTATATTTGCCTCTTCAATGACGTTGATAAGTACAATGACATACCTATCCAGAATGTACATTCCAAGATGTGCAAGTATATTGTGTAGTTATTAATGCAATCAATTGCACGGCACTACATAGTGCATACATAGGAAATGGGTGCACCTCATAATGCACTTTTAGGTAATAGAACCCCAGTGTAAAATTCGTTTTATATTCACTAAAATTGGCTATACTGCTATCCTTGCTGTTGTTATATATACCAATTTATAGATATGTCATTCCATATGTGAATCCATTGGAGGTACAGAGTACAGGAACGAAATATAATCCGTCCCAAACTTTTCTGTCCTATTATCATCCAACAACCTAACCCTTCCTAGAGCATTTCTGCTACTGCCGTTCTGGTTTGCTTTGGTTTGATTTGCTTTGCTTTATATATTATTGACCGTGGTAGCATCTTCTACATTCTACATACATGACATAGAACATTGTAAAAAGCATAACATAATAATATAACCCACAGCTATACAGCATATTAGCAGTTCATGGCGTGGACATGATAATTCCGTATATTAGCAACCTAGTTCCTCTACATCATTATTAAGTTAACTAGGTAGGCTGTATATTGGAACATTGTAGCAGGCAGTTTGAGTGTAGTACATATGTTATTAGTCTCGAAGACAAGTTAAACACAGAGCCTTCACCATTATTAACTTAATGCTCATCTCATCATATTTTATCTTTCTGCAAAGTATATAGAGGAAAGGTTAAACCTTGGACGCGGACTATTAACCTTATACAGATTGCTGTTAACTTTACATTTACATGAACATTCTGTGTACATCTATTATCTATGTATGTATGTTCCTCCTTGTTCCGTTCGAGTTCAACCTAACTGACATGACATGTGCATCATCATTTGTAGTGTACAACCCGGATCAGATGCAGTTCATACATACTTTCACAGCCGCTGCGCTCACTCACTAAATTTCAAACTTACAGAGAAACACTATAATACAGATAAGAACCTTTATGTCGTCATCGAAGAGCCAAACATAGCTATTTATACTACGTACACAGTTGCTAAAAAGCAATAAGAATTACTATGGTATTACAAGATATTTCACAAATATTCAAATGAAAAACTGACTATGTCGTTTAAAAGCATGGCCAAATGTTTACACTGTTTATTAATATTGCGCCTATACGGCAAACAAAATCCCGCTGCTGCTCTGGAAAACTACTGCCAAGTCTTATTGCATGTTGTAGAAAGGGAAAATATTCCAGCAGTTTCTACCGCTTATGTGCGAATGCAATGGTAAATAAACGAGATAGTCACTTTTGCATTCCAAATTTTAAAAATAATATTCGGAATCTGTAGTCATTCTTATTGCATTTTAGCAACTGTGTAGATAGTTATAGTTGCCTCTTCAACGACGACACGTAATCAGAAAATTACAATCCAAACACTTACTACCCAAACCCTCAAGCTATATAAAACTATGTATTTACACTCTTAAAGTGTCTAAAGTGTTAAAAGAAGTACCTAAATATAAGCACCATTAAACTAATAAATACATTTACGATATACATACAAGAACAGGAGGATTACTAATTCCTATCTGAAAAATGAAAGCGATGAAACATCAAACATAACACAAGTATCGACAATAACATAAACAATCGAAAGCTATATAAACATCCTTTCAGATTTTCAGATAGCTAAACATGTTTAGTAATTCAGTTTGTTACATAGGTTCCCCGACGATCAGATACACATAAAACGTATTCTAACACAAAGATATACATAAAACATACTATATATATGCATAATTATATTCCATCTACTCTGTACACCGCGAAATTAAGCGAAACACCAGGAATAAGTAAAAGTAAATTATTATAATAAAGATGTATCTACTATTTGTAGCTACACATGCGTTCTTAAATATAGCACAAAACTGTATTTTAATTAAGTCCATCGTTTTGCTCCGTAAACTACGCTTTTCCACTTGCATGACACTGAGAATAGTAATAAGACTCACCAACGGCAAAATACGCATGCATGGAAACACTATATTCACATACTTATATGATGTACTGATGAAATCATACATCGCGGAAATACTTTTCTTCATTTTCTACTACACGCATTAAAACTTATAGTTCATATAATACAGAAAATGTATGTATATATATCTGTGTACATGCACGTCCATGTAAATTGATATGTGTGATGTGTACGCAGAATAAATAAGAGCCCGCACTGCTTAAATCATACGCCTGTCTTCATTTTAATACGGACTCTCCTGCTCGAATGCATACTTAAGTACCTATCTACAGATATGAACAAGTACGTACATACAACATTGAGTTTAAAAAAAGTGGAAGTAAACTGCACAACGACACAGAAAAGCCAGTTTAATGTCATGGAACTATCACACCACAACCAATGGCATGACAATAAGAGATAAGTAGAGTAGAGATACAAGTATCTATGTACATATGTATAGAGACTAAGTTTAGTACATAAAAATACAATTCCATTTATCTATAGTTTGTCCTATGTTTATATAGAGTTTCACACTTGATCAAAAGAAGAGGAACGGAAAGACAGCGTGAACAATTTGCTTAAGCTTTATAAGTATTTGGTTATAACTGTATGTACATGCTTACAGATTATACGTCCTGAGTCTCGACATCGAATATCTGTAATAAATTCTGTATCAGTGAAAAAGCATTTTTAATCATGTGCTATCTTTTGCGTCTAACACATGACACACACAGTGGCTATAGAATATCTTCATCCTTTTTGGAGCCAAGACGTCATATCAAATAAAAAGTGAAGTATCTATAGTGATATAGCGACAAGCCGTGTGTCGTCGATAACGCCTCTGCTTATATGCTTCTGGGATACCCACGAAGTCACAATTTATCATCAACCTGAAGACAATCCTATTTAGAGACACAACTGTCTTGTCTGTTTTCCTATCTCCGCTTCTTGGAAACTATAGTACTTCATGGTTTTTAGGGAAAACAAAATCTGGCTGTATATATAATTATTTATATATATATTTGCTATGCTATATCTACATTTACAAACATATACCGGCACAAATGTTAGAAAACATATACCGGTAACTTTTGGCAAAATGGGACATTGGACTTATAAGCTATATATAAAAGTTATAACGTGAATATACTTACATAATCATGCTCTTCTAAAACAGAAAGGCTCATATATGCATTAGAATGCATCATTTGTAATGAAGATTGTCACTGCAGCATTGTGCAGCAGCGTGCGCATCACGTTTAAATAGATAATTGGACCTTTAATAGCATAAGTCTATAAATTACCATCCAGAAGAGTAGCAATTACGCCAACAATTATAAATACAAAAGCCAAAAGCTCATTTGGGTAATTGCTATATTGTATATAAATTGAAGCAAGACGTATAATGCAGATATAGTTTTCTGGAATTTCCTTCCTTTACAGATACAATTATATTAGAAATAGGTATTATTAATTAATTATTCTTCATCTCCAGCATAGAACAGCGATCTTTTAAGGAAAGAAACATCCATGCATACAAAGAGAGGGAAGTATATGTACATAAGTACTAGTAGTATGTAAGTACTTATAATAAAGGGAGCTGAATATTAGGTACATACATCCGGACAAAACTCATCCGTTTGGCCTGCTGCAAAAAGCTACTATAGAACTGCACAAACTATTTTAATTTCATAACTTTTCATACAGGCCGGCGTCGCCAGGACTCTGAGGTGATGTAGCTTGTAATAATATAAGTTCTAATAGGTTGTAATAAATTCTCCGCAACACTAAATCACGACAAAGAGCATAGGAAGATATACATACCTTCCCTCGGTTTATGACATTTACGCCATCGTTTATCCGGATGCATGTGGAAACGTGTAATATCATGGCAAAAGCCATTTCTATATGTATTACATAGGCAATACCTTCTTATATCATTTTCTCCAATATTAGGTATATCGTCGTTGAAGAGGCAAATATAACTATCCACGCAGTTTCTAAAAGCTATAAGAATTACTACAAGAAATTTCACAAATACTCAAATGCAAAACTGACTGTGTCTTTCAAACACATGGTACATATATGTATATCCTTTACATTGTTTAGTATAGCCAGTATAGCGCTTAAACTTCAAGCAAAATCTTGCTGCTGCTTTGGAAAACTACTGCTAGTTGTAAGTCTTGCATGTTGTAGAAAGGGAAAATATTCCAGCAGTTCCTACCGCTTATGTGCGATTGCAACGGTAAATAAACGGGATAGTCACTTTTGCATTTCAAACTGTAAAAATTATATTCGGGGGCTGTAGTCACTCTTATTGAATTTTAGCAACTGTGGAAATAGTTATGTTTGCCTCTTCAACGATTATGTGTTCCTTAACATTTCGTAGATGTTTCTCAACATTTCATACACATGCTCTTCCACATTTCGTTCATGTTCTTCTCAACATTTTCCATGTAGCTCAAGATTGCTTATGTACCTCCACATTATTAATTATGTCCCATATGTACAACTGACTCTATATAATTTTATCCACGAGCTCAACTTTCCCGTATGTAATACGCTTGCAGAATAATAATGGAGGTAGCAGGGGTAGTAATAAGTAGTAGTGACTGTCTCCCGGTAAAAGTTTACTTCCAGGAAGGAAGTTATGGTTACTGGAGACGGGAGAGAGAGAGAGGAGGGAACGGGAAAGGGAAAAAGACGAGCTCTGGGCTCAAGGATCAACTATTACATGGCGACTTAGGATTAGGCTATTGCATACATACAATTAGATATACTCATATAATACCTTTCAAACATACAGCAAGTGCAACATGATGGTCTAATACAAGAAAAATATACAAAAATGTACTTCAATTTCTAAAAGGTAGTAGCTGACACAAGAACATGTGTGCATTTAAACATATCTATTGTACATAACGTACCACACTCAAAACCCATAATTTTAAGAATCCCTAGGAAAGGAAGATCGACCCGCAGGTGCCGGAAAGGATCCGAACCACTATTTCTATCCTCGAAATCAAAAATCCTTCTTGTTTATCCAGCTTTTCAAAGAATCCAAGCATGTACATACACAAACCCATGTACGTACATACAGCGCGTTTAGCTTTAGCTTTAAACGCACAGCATTACAAAATGTATCTACACATATGTACTTCCTTGTAGTAAGCAAGTAACTCTACGTTTAACCTTTAAGAGCATAGGGAACACACCGGAAATTACAGTTTCAAATTTCACCGGCCGTTAATAAGTTGTAAGGTACAAATGACGCTCATGTCAACATCATTCTCTTTGACAAGTGCATATAAGTACAGCTTTTGACATATTACCTATATAGGTAATTACATAAATATAGGTACAAAGAATATTAAATACACGTGAAATTACGAAATAACAAGGAAGTTGTACGGCCCGGATAGAACATTAGCTCGCTCCACCAGTAACGCATTGGAGCAAGGACAATCCCTTGGCCTTTTCATCACCGAACCGAAAGCGTGAATTGGAGAACCACCTGACTGGGGATTCTCATTTCTCACAACTCACACAATCCATCTCACACATTCCCACTACTATTACTACACTACTACGTACCACACGTACTTGTCCTATATTTAAGGTTCTCATGCTCTCCGCTATTTTCTTCTTCATCGCTTTCTAGTAGTCTTCTCTTTTACTTTCTTTCTATTACACCTTTGTTTTCTTATGCTTTCCAGCGTTATTTCCATCCTTTACATCTTCCAGAATTTTCTTCTCCTTATATGCTTTCTCAAGTTACAAGCTTTATACTTCCTAGTGTTAAATTCGTATACTTTCGTATGTTAACCTCCTATTCCCTCCTATGTTAAATTCATATACTTTCCTATGTTAACTTCATATACTTTCCCATGTTAACTTCATATACTTTCCTATGTTAACTTCATATACTTTCTTATGTTAAATTCATATACTTTCCTATGTTAACTTCGTTTGCTTTCCTATGTTAAATTCGTACCTATGCTTTATAATGCTAAGTTCTTATATTCTCCCTCTACTACTCTAAATCCTCTCCCCTACATTTCCCTATGCATGTCACGGGATTCGTTCCCTCTGTTGACGCTTTCCGCTCCTCGCTTCGCAACCTTTCTACGCCTTACTTTGAGAAGACATCTGAGATCAAGAGATTCCATATCATCCACCAAAAACAAGAACAGCAGACTAAACCGAAGACTACTGACAATTCCGGAGTGCACAGAAAGAAGAAGAATAAGAAGAAGACACAATAAGTTACTGGAACATGAAATTGTGTTTTTGCAGAGAATAGAACAAGGTTCTTGCTATTTGCAACTATAGCGTATAGGAGACACGTACATTTTTCCCTGCATAAATGGATCTACATATAACAAAATATAGCCTGCGACCTGTGAAAACATTTCCGTTTAGAAATAGGAATCTTTACATATTATACATATGTAACGAATTTCATATATCTATATTAGATATAGATATAGGGACAAACAAATAATAGGTATGTATGTTGTATCCACGTATTCCATACATGACCAGGTTCGTACACCGGTATTCATCACCGTACCGGTCCAAATACAAGCACAATCCGTTCCCTTGACATTTCCCCACTCACACGGACACAGCAACGGAACGGCACTCGCGGCACAACGTCATCTCTCTTCACAGTCTTAAATACACAAACACACACACTCTCTCTCTCTCACGTACGATCCTCCGACGGATCGTAAGAGCTTGTGCACACCTTCTATAGCTTTAATATCGAAAATATGTATCAACCCCTGGAGTAACTATATACTTATATAGGGTAGCTATACTTTTATATTTACATTTACTACACAGCAATTTACTATATATACTTACAGAAAAAACACGTACAAAAAATAAAGAACGAACGCCATAAGACATGCCATAGTGTGTAGAAATTCCAAATTCATTTCCTTTTATGTACTACTATACTACTACTGATATACATACAAATATAGTTATAAGTAGATATAAGTAAAATAGGTATAAGTATAGCTCAGACGTTCTCCTCCCTGCAACCTCCGCGTCGTCCTCGTCCTTTCCATTAATACAATACGCATATGTCTCCTTCCCTCTCGCCTCATGCCGTCAGCCGTCATCGTCGTTATATTTGCAGTCAAAACTCAAAGCACATATAGAATAGATGTACCATAGCTAGAATTTATAGCATAAGTACTATCTATAGTTATATAAGTAACATGGAGATGACACAAAGGTTCATAATTATAAATGTCCAGGTATACCATACAATAATGTACGGTCCTTATCCTTACACACATACATTTTTTTAACATTTTTGGATCTGTAGCGTGAATAATAATGATGACGGAAAATTGCATTTATACTGCATAGCATATGGACATGGATTTGTGGAGCTTGATGGATGCAGCAAGGCAAAATGTAAAATACATACACTTATAGATAGATATACAAATCTACTCTACATACACTCGTAACAATAACAACAACAACAAATAGCAATTCCAATCTTATTACTACAATATATTAACAACACAACACACCCTTCGTATGCAATTATCTCTAACCCTTCTACGTGTGTGTGGGTTCACCGTGGAAAAAAACAGCCCCGCTGCTCGGACCATGATGATGACAATAACATTCATCCACGACGACGACGACGCTGACGATGACAATAATTCTGTATTGTGCCACATTGCCACATACAATATAATTATAGTTATATATACCTGCATATGTATATACTTACATTATACCCATTAGAAATAACACATCACGTCCGAGCGACAATTTTGCACAAACCAATTTCCTCGACAGAATCAACCGAAATTAAAAGAATGTGAAAAAAATTACACCACAACACTAATAGCCATATACCATAATATGCTATATATCAGTATCTGTATATGTAATCATACATATTATTTACATATATGATATGACGAAAGATGAGCGACTCGAGTGAGATTAAAATTCGAGGGAGTGAGTGGTGAGAAGAGAATTTGACGGAGAGGAATATTAGTGGAGCAAGAAGAAGAAGAATAACCACAACAAGTACAAAACAACATCAAAATAAAGTTTAAACCCTTTGATTCAAATAATAAAACAGGTATAAAAATACACGGACACCTGCAATAATACAGCAGGGAAAATTATACGAAGGCTAGAAGTAGAGTTACACCTTTAATCATTTAATGCCAAAACTTGTCCTGGAGAACCTGAAAATTCCCTGACTGGCCAATTACCAATAGCAATATATCTATATATTATGCTCTATAGAGTATGTATATAATATTTATAATACGACTAAAGTATATGGGTATACATGAATTTAAGCACTGGTAATAGCAGCGGGCAAAAATAAAAATGACACTACTGCACAATTACACGAATGTATAATATGTTTTAAAAAAAACTGCCCTGGCTGGAACAATGAATGAATTGAAAAAAAAATTACAAAAAACAGCGAATAATACATTCGCAGTCGGCAACAATTTAATTCAATATTTTTTCCAATGATCCATTCATGCCCAACAGGGCTGATGCTGATGATGATGATGACGACGACGACGACGAGAGATTCCATTGCCAGCATAAAAGAGTGGAGTTCACAGATTGAGATTCAAACAGAAGTGCATAAGAGTGAAGTGTGATAAAATCCAAAATAAAAAATATAATTATTACTATGGGTTCTTGTATAGTTCTTGTATCTAATATGTAGATCAAGAATAATATTCCAAGTAGTTACATTTATAATAATATAATGGACATAGGGATCTACACATGTCAGAGATTCCCAGAAGGATAAACAATGCCATTTAAAATCATGACTCTCCATGTCTTCTCATCGTCAGCACCGACTTTAAATCATCATCACCACCATCACATCACTATATAAAGGAACATCAATATTGTAATTTTCCATCTCCGAGAATTCCATTTAAAATTCATTACACTACACTCAAATACATTGTAACGTGTATGACAGAAATGGAGTCTACAGAAATCACAACACGCACATATATATGCAAAATTTACGTGCAAAATTTAATTGCACTTGAAATAAAACAAACGTTGGATAAATGTCCAAAAAAATCCAAAAACTATTTAAATTCCACATTCCACCACGCGATTGCCAATTTAAATGTGCTCTATACATATAATTAATTATACTTATATAGAGATACTTAATTATTAATATAAACAAACTGTATAACAAAAACAGCAGGCATGTTTTTATAATTAATAGTACAGCGGCCATGTTTTATAAAACATATCCGGTTGTGACAATTCTGGTTGGTTTATTTGCCAAATGAAATTGTTCTCATTCAATTTCCCCGTTAGTTCCGGTTTTAAACAGTTTTTTTTAACTCGGCAAGGTACAAGTTTGCCCATATAAATACATACATATAGATAATAGATACATGCAAACATATATAAAAGAGCATCTACTTTTGGTATAAATGTTTTTTTCGGCCGTCATATCAATTTTGAACCCACCTATAAGGTATCCATGTACAAAAAAACTTCACAGGTCTATCTACTTTACAGGTATTGTGCACACTACACTACAGATGAGTGGATAATTGTAACATTCCAAAAAGTCAAAACGAAGCCGTGGGGCTGTCAAGAGAGATTTTATTTTATATATATTTTTTGTACAGGGCCTGTAAATAGGCTAATAACAGCAAGCAGCCGTCATTTCGTACATGACAGGGTGCGTGTGTAATGTTTTGAGGGCTTCTGCTGTTACATTTTGCTCAGTTTTTTTTTGTTCTTGTTCTCTGCTGTGCCCTATACTTATACATGCTCCATACATAGAGTATGTGTAGTGTGTTATCAAATACAGAACTTGAAACTGCACGCAATTTTATTTTATTTCTGGGTGTATGAAGTATAGATAGACCACCTTTTCAATGTTAGTTTTAAGCGACTACCTCCATTATTCCAATTTATTTATTTTCCTTATTTTGCATGGTATATGCATTTGGTATACATCATTTTATTATAAGTAAATACATACATAACTTGATAGAACGTAACCTTCCGTAGGGTTTAGTAGAGATATTTCCATGAATCGTTACACCTTTAGTGTTCATACTAAATAACTAACTACCTATATTTGTACCTTCAATTTAGTTCATTGGTCTCACTTTGAGAGCATTTCTCTACTAAATCCAAACATATCAGAGGTAGATAGAATTTTTTGTACAAATGACAAATAGAAATAGTAGATACAGGTATACGCAAAAATAAACACACAAAAATTAAAGCACAACGCTTTCACCACGAGACCCAAACTATACTCACGGATTACATTGGTCAACAAATGCGAATAAAATTTAATATTAGGGTACAACGGAAGAATTAAAGGTACAAAAGATAATAAAATAGCCAGCGGAACCATCAGGAAATACTCAAATTACTATTCAACCGCGATGCAAATCAAGTGATGACATCTAGTAGAAGAAACTGATTTCAACTTCATGATCCTTTACACAAGTACCTACAATAAATACAAATTATTACAAAAAAATACAAAAATTAATACAAAAAAAAACAAAAATTAATGCAAATAAAACACAAAAATTAATGCAAATAAAACACAAAAATTAATGCAAATAAAACACAAAAATTAATACAAAAATTAATACAAAAAAAGCGAAAATTAATACAAAAAACACAAAAATTAATACACAAAATTTTTTAAAATTAATGCAAAAATAAATACAAAAATAAATACAAAATATTAATGAATTAAATTCTAACTTAACAATGTTAAATAACAAATTTACATATGAAATCTAATTATTACGTATACGTTATTCTTACGCATCGACAGATACGACGCTCCTTGACAGCTAAAAAGCAAAGGTAATTAACGAAACGTCTAACTGCATTAAGGTGGTCACGTTTTAAAAATGTAATAATAATTAGCTTTTACCCCTGCCGCTATTATTAATACATGCTTAAGGGTACGGAGTGGAGGAATATGAATAATAAGCGTGTGGTGAACAATCTTTCTCTACTTCCACATTGAACTATTCGTTTATATAAAAGAACCTTGTCGAGTGGCTTCAGAATTAGCTCAATGCTATTTTTGTATATGATTGTTATTTCTTAATCTTTTCTTGTGTAATAGTATTATATTTATATTACATATTATTCAAGCATATAAGATTATTCTTTATTAATCAAGTTCTACTATGCATGTTTTCTTATACGAAGCTTCACTGCAGCTGGGCTGTGGCTTTTGCAATATAATAACCCACAGCTTCTTGTATTCATAAGCACCGGCAAGTAATCATCACTCTTTCATTTTCTTTATAAATTACGTCACGGTCAAATCATAAACCGCAATAATTAACCATCTATTGTAGCAATTATAATTGTTGGGGAAAGGTGTTAAAAGACACTCGTCATGTATAGTAAAATGTATGTATGTTTGTAATATATATAAAGGCTCAGGCTCACTCTCA
>JAQGAK010003349.1:0-15469 GCA_034696945.1 Lipothrix lubbocki
TGTATCAATTTTTGTATCAATTTTTGTATCAATTTTTGTATCAATTTTTGTATAAATTTTTGTATAAATTTTTGTATAAATTTTTGTATTAATTTTTGGTCCATATTTGGGCAAATTTCCATTGCTGTCATGTCGTCAAACGGGAAAATGTGTAAGCAGTGAAATAAATGATTAGAGTTGTTCTGGCAGAAGATAATATGTGGTGGGAGCAGATGACGAGGCTGGGGTTGATGAGAGAGGATGTGGGGAAATTTGAAGGAGAGAATGGTGGTGCATTGTGGAGGAAAGGGGAAGATTGGGAATTCATATCTCGACTAATGCGGCCTGACGTAACCCAATGGTGACTCCCCAAAGTCCCGTTTTCTCCTGTGAACAAGGCCGCAAAACGACCTCAATGACAACTTGTGATACATACTGGTCCCCAGTGGCCCCGCCATTCTCTCTATATCAAAACACCAATTACTTTCTGACGTGCTCGCCTTCCCAATCCCACAATTCTCCCACCAAAACTCTTCCACGGGAAGAATTCCCCAGCCTAAAGGATTTGTCCTCACGCCTATTTTCTTAGATTATTTTAAAATAATCTTTTCTAATTTTTGTCTTCACATATGTATTTTCGGATTTCATCTACGTACTACAAATTTTCAGAACTATTTCTCCACCGACAAGCATATCCACCTTTTTCTGTCTTTTTCTATTGCATCGGTTGACATCGGATTGCATCGAAAGACATTAGCTTGAATCGATCTGCATCGAAATTCATTTTAAATATTTGCATCGAATATTACAACACGAATTACAAAATTTGGAGCAAAATTTGGAACAAAATTTGCACAAACGTTTGATTCACATTTTTTAGCAAGATTACATCAAAATTTGTTTTAAAATTTGTACCAAAATTTGATACGAAGTTTTTCTTCTAATTACATTAAAAGTTTTTTATGGTTGTTAACATTTGCACAAAAATTTGCACTAACAATTTTGATAGACATTCGCACATAAATCTGTGCCAATATTTTCACTGAAATTTGAAACCAAATAGCCAAACGACATTTGGGGCACCATTTTTACCGAAATTTTTGTCAAATGTGGCACCGTAGTTTTACCTGTTTTTACAACAAATTGGTTAAAATTTGTTACAAAATTTATCAAAATGGGACCAAAATCTGCACCGAAATTTGTATCAAAATTTGCCTTAAATTATTTATCGAAATTTGCCTCAAATTATTTATCAAAATTTGCCTTAAATTATTTATCAAAATTTGTCTCAAATTATTTATCGAAATTTGTCGCAAAATTTGTTTTTGCAAAGTTTGCGTATATTTGCATCTAAATATGAAAATTTGCAACAAGCGTAAATTTGCACAAAAAATGGAACCAAAATATGCACCAAGATTTGCCCGAAATTTGTACAAAAATTTGCATCGCAATTAGCGTATATTTGCATCAAAATATCAAAATTTGCATGAAAATTGTCTAAAACACCCACATTTACACAGCCTCTGTTACAGTTTAAACAGAATCTCTCCCCACAAACCACCAAAGTATTCCCCAGGACCTACATGGAAGTTCAGCTCCGACGGAATGAATCCCCCAATAAATAAAAATCCTGTCCTAAATCCCGCGAAAGACATCACAATAAGAGAGGGGAATATTAGCCGGGGAGAGACTAAGACGTTGAAGCGTTGCCCATATATTACATTGCAAAGAAGCTAGCGGGAAGAGAAAGGATAGAAGAAGAAGAAGAAGACACAAACACACACAGACACACACACACACATAGAAAGAGTTGTAGAAACAAATGGGAGCGGACAGATTGAGATTTTCCTTTTCCAAAGGCTCACGCTGTTGTTGTGTTTAGCTATATATAAATACATGTTTGGGAAGACGAACCACCACGTTGTGAGGGAAAAGAAACTAGTAAGGGGCCGATCGTTGAGGGTTTAAGCCTACGAAACTTTCAGTGACCGCCGCCTGTGCCTTTTGTTTTTGTTTGGTCGCCCTCTGTATAGAAAATGGAAATGTCTCGAGATGAACGGAAGGAATTTTGGAAGGAAGAGGAAGGATGGACTGGTGGTTTGGTTTGGTGTTGGTGGGAAAGTGAAAGTCGGCAATAAAAATAGGAATTGTATGGTGGTAAATGGTGAAAGAGGGAGAGAGAGAAAGAGAGAAAGAAAGAAGGAGCGAGGAAATATATCGGAGGGGGCCGTGTGTCCATTCCTTGGAAATAAGAGAGACAATGAGCCCATTATGGCGGGTGACTGGTGTGTTTAACAGTTGGAGCGCAGCCATAATTCCCCCACACAATTCTCTGGGACAAACATCCCAAAGACAGACCTGGAATTTAAACGAGGTCTTTACTCACAGGAACAAACAACACACACACACAAACTTTCCACTCCCGCCACTTTCCCCCCAACACACACCCAAAACACAGGCACACACACACACACACACTTAGGACAGCAAGACCAATGGCCGACCAACCAACAAAGACAAAGCGACTATCCCTCCATTCCCTATGTACGAATAAGGCCCAAAAATACCCGACAACTTTCTCCGCACCAAACAATTCGCCTCCGTCTCTCTTCCCTTTCTCTTTTTAAAGCAAAAATCCCGACTGTCTTAAACTTTTTGACAATTTTTTGAATCAATGCAAAAAGAGACAATTTTTTGAATGCAAAAAGAGACAATTTTTTGAATGCAAAAAGAGACAATTTTTTGAATGCAAAAACAAACCATTTTTCGAATGCAAAAAGAGACAATTTTTGGAATGCAAAAAGAAACCATTTTTGGAATGCAAAAAGAAACCATTTTTTAATACAAAAACAGACCATTTTTTGAATCCAAAAATGTGCAAACTTTTGAATGCAAAAACAGGCAGTTTGGTGAATTCAAAAATAGGAGAATTCTTGAATTCCAAAAGAGGCAATTTTTTGAATGCAAACTGAGGAGTTGAATGCAAAAAGAGACAATTTTTTAATGCTAAAAGAATCAATTCTTTTAAATACAAAAAACGTGCCATTTTTTTAATTCAAAAAGAGAAAAGTTTTTGAATGCAAACCGAGGTAATTGTTTGAATGCAAAAACAGACAATTTGTTAAATGCAAAAAGAGGCAATCTTTTGAATTTAAAAACAGATAATTTTTTGAATGCAAAAATATGTAGTTCTTAAATGCAAAACGAGGCAATTTGGTAAACGCAAAACGAGGCAATCTTTTGAATGCAAAGGAGACCGTTTTTTGAATGCAAAAGAGACAAATTTTTTAATGCAAAAACTGACCATTTTTTGAAATTAAAAAGCGACAATTTTGTGAAATGCAAAAAGGTATATTTTTTTAATGCAAAAAGAGGCAATCTATTGAATGCAAAAAGATACAATTTTTTGAATGCAAAACAAAGCAATTTGTTTAATGAAAAAAGGCAGTTTGTTGAATGCAAAAAGAGGTAAATTTGTCAGTCCTTAGAATTCTAAAAGATGCTGATTCTATGGAAATTTTGTATTTTCATAATTTAAAAAGAATCTAAAGGTGCTAATGTTTTAAATATTTTGAATATCCGAATTTGCAAATATATTATTTGAAATATTTTATAATTCAAGCAAATCTAAAAGGTGCTAAATTGAAAACTTTTTAATCAAAAACAATTGAAATGCAACAAATAAAATTTTAAGTTAAATATCCTTAAAATCTGTAAATTTGAAAAGGTGCTAATTTTGCAAATATTGTCCCATTTGTTGGTTAATCCTTAAAAAGTGCTATTTTCACTCTTAAAATCCAGGCTCCCCTGAAACAGAAAAAGCGGCGGGAGAAAGGAAAGAGGAAATAATTTGTTGGAGTAGAGAAAAAAAATGTCTTAAGAATAATAAGAGAAAAGAGCAGAAGAGAGACGTTGAGACTAGAGGGGAAAAGGAAAATATAATAATTCCGACCCCACGTGGCTCCTTTTTTTTCTTTTTAAAGGAAAAAAAACTCGTTGCGGTGGAGCGACTCTAAGGCTAATCAGGCTGCTGCCTACAGCCAATAAAAACGTCTGTTATATGGATCGAAGGGAAAAATATGGAAATGATTTAGGACATGGAGCGATTAGTAGAGGTTTTCCTATATATAAGAAATATACACATATGTACATATATAAATACTATACCAATTTCCTATATAGAAGTATAGGGAAGAACAAGAAGTGCCAAGAAAAAAAATTTCTTGAAAGGGAAAAAAATTGGGGAAAAAATAGAAAGAAAAAAAATTCAAGGCTTAAGATTTGTTTTGCTTTTAAAACATATGGGCGTACATATTTTAAAATGGGAGCTGCTGTGAGAAAGTGAGTTAACCGAAACGCTTAGACTGCCCAATTTCCCTTTAATGATAGCAGTCACCGTGGAAATGATGCAGAAAGAGTCATTTTGGTTTTCCCCGTTAAGAAAGAACGAGGAAAGGAAGGTTTCGGGAAGGCGGGAGCGGCAGCGGCGGCGGAGAAGAAGGAAGGGGAAAGGTAGGAGAAATGACCGAAATGCAGGAAGGAGATGAGGGAAAGCGCTCCGGGAAAATGGCATTAGTTTCAATGTGCATAAGAATACATGGGGTATACATATAAGTATGTACACATATGTGTAGTAGCATACGCATACATTCGTATATGTACATACTGTGTATTATTATATGCCCATTTGTTTCGCAAAAGAATTTTTACGTATGTATTTGCTATGTTAAACATACGGGCTCAAGTATGGCACACGAATTTTTATGTATGTACATGCCATGTATAAGTATTGGAGGCTCTTTTGGTGGGGAATACTATTTTTTGTATGCTGAAGCATAGAGGAAATTTTATTTTGTATGCTTTAGTATAGCAACTTTCTTCGTATTCTTAAGCATATGATTTTCTTTGGATGTTAAAGCATATGAACTTTCTTTTGCATGTAAAAGCATAGGAGCTTTCTTTGTATGCTTAAGCATGTGCTTTTGTTTTGTATGTAAAAGCATATAGGAACTTTCTTCGTATGCTTAAGCATGTGATTTTGTTTTGTATGTAAAAGCATATAGGAACTTTCTTCGTATGTTTAAGCCTATGATTTTTTTGTATGTAAAAGCATAGGTACTTTCTCTCGCATGCTTAAGCATATGATTTTGTTTTGTATGTAAAAGCATAAGAACTTTCTTTCGTATGTAAAATCATAGGAACTTTCACCGTATGCATAAGCATATGAAATTGTATGTACATATGTACATTCCATGCACTCATACACACAAAGAACAAAAATGCATGTATATTTAATGCACACGTATGTACATGCCATGATGGGAAACTATGGAAAATCCACATTTTACGCGTCCTGCGGAGAAAGCAGAAAAAGCTTTCTTCTTTCCCATTTTTTCTATTTCAACCTTTTTCAAGAAAATAATTCAAACCTTGTCTCTCACTTTTCCCTTTCTTTCCCCCTGCTGAAATTTACAACTATTACGGGAATTTCTTACATAGAAACATTTCCTTTGAGAAAATGTGCCAGGTCTGATGTTTTTTAAAAGAAATAAAATATCCACAACTTTCCAATTTTACTTTCTCCACGAATTTTCAAGGCCAGAAATTTTTTCTGATTTAAAAAAATTGCCCATATATTTTTATCATTTATTTTCATTGAATTTTGCACAAATTTTAAATTTCTGGAATTCATCAATTTTTTTTTAATTTCCCACAAATTTTAAACTTCTTGAATTCACTTATTTTTGAAAATTTCCCGCGAATTTTAAATTTCTCCAGTTTTAAATTTCTCGAATTCACTAATTTTTGAAAATTTCCCGCGAATTTTAAATTTCTCGAATTCACCAAGTTTTGAAAATTTCTCTGAAATTTTAAATTTCTCGAATTCACCAATTTTTGAAAATTTCCTGGGAATTTAAAATTTCTCAAATTCTTCATTGTTTTGAAAATATCCTGCGAATTTTTTATTTCTCAAATTCTTTTATTTTCTGAAAATTTCCCATAATTTTCTATTTTCTTACAATTTCCACAGTTTTTGTCAATTGGTCCTCCAAATTTTTTTAAACATTTTGTATCTTGAAGAAAATTTGTCATACAAAAAAACTTCCCGTATAAGCTGTAAATGAAAACTCTTGATGCACACGCAGGGCCGTAGGTGCACAAGTAAGAGGGTTATTAAAAAGTCAATCTAGAAAAAATATAGCCGCCATAGGAAATAATTAATATGGGAAGAAGCATGAGCATTAGGTGGAAACAATTGCGAACAAGTTAAGAAAGTCTGGGGTGGAGACTCCAATGCATAAATTTAATTGGCCAATAAACATTGGGCTCCATTTCTTTTTATATCCTCCATAAACTTTCTCTCGTTTACTTTCTCTTACTACCTTCACTCACTCTCTCTCTCTCTCTCTTTCGCTTTATTCCTCTTGCTTTCATTCCGCGACCTCCTCCCCTCTCTCGCGTGAAAGGAATCAAATTTAATGAGCTTAAAGTCAAAACGATTGTGACAATCCTAACTGATTTCTCACTCTTCTCCCTCTGTCTTATTTATTGCTTTATTTATTTCCCACTGACAGCTACTTTCTCCAAACTCATAAAATTCAATTTTCCCTCCGCAGTCAAAATCTTTCCAAATCCCGTTATTTCAGCGCGAAATTGATACAAAGGTTTTAATTCCTTAAATTGGCTGAAGTGAAAGTGGAGAAAGCAATCCTCCGTAATCAAATTTTTCAAAAAGCATTTATTTTAACCTTTCAAAAAGGTAATAATATTGTTGATCTTTAAACTTTTGAACTTCATTTGCCTGGAGAAAGTTGAGATTTTTACGTTGAAAAATCATTTCACGGAGAAAGTCAATTTTTTTATATAATTCTTGAAAAAAACAAAATTACATTTTTAATCGTGAAATGTTTGGCCCAAAATAATTTTTCTAAAAGAGAAAAGTTGCAATTTTTATAAAAATAAATTGTCGGAGAAAGTCGTTTAACAAATTTTATTTTTGTTGGTGAAAGTCGAATTTTTTTTATAAAGAAATGTTACAAAAGAATAAATTTTGAAGAAAAAAACCTGTTGGAGAAAGTTTGTATTTGCAAAAAACAAATTATGAATTTTTGGAGAAAGTCGATATTTCCAACAAAGTTGGAATTTTTTGGTGAAAGTCTGGATTTATTAATTAATTTTAAAAAAATACATATATTTGAAAAAAATATTTAAAATGAAAATTCTGGGACCAAAAATCAAAATTCAAAACAAATATTTAATTTGTTTTCCCTGAAAAACCAGTGAAATGAAAAGAATATTTATTTATGCAGCGAAGGATCGCCTGCCAAGGGGAAATATCCCGGGAAAGAAAAGCAATTCTTGCCCTAATTTCCCTGCTTCCCTCCCGCTCCTTCCCCCAGACTCTGACAGGTCCCAGTGGAATTTAATTAAATGTTAATTTTTCAGTTGGTTTCCTCAAGCCCCTAAACTCTGCACGAGAGGAGCCATTGAGGAGAAAGTAAAGTATCGTAAATAGTCACAACTTAGGAATAAAGGCTTAATACACTGTAATTAAGGCCATTACACACAAGCAATAATGACGAAATGAGTACTCAACTCACTCAGAATCTATGCATATGGAGAGAGTCTTGCATTTCCGTATCTAATGGCTCTATTTGCGAACAGGGGGCAACAACAACAAATCGAACACACGAGTGAAAAAAAAAGTGGTGGGAAACATTTTAAATGCATATATAAAAACATTTCTCCACAAACACACGCAGACTCTTATATTTTCTCCTTTGGTGGGCTTTAAGTACAAAATGTTGGGACAGTGTTTCATTTTAACTCCTTGGGGGATTCATTTATTGTAGACTTTTTCTCATTTCTTTTTTTAACTTATCTTTAAAATGGCATCGTTTTTTTATACAATTTAAAAGATCATGTTTTTACCTTTTAATTACTTTGGTTGAAATCCAACTTTCTAAAAAAATTACTTTACTTTAATTTATTTTGGTTAATTGCTTTTACTTTAAATTTTTACTTCATACAATATTCAACCTGTAAAACTTTCTCCAAAATTTTCAACTTTCTCCAAAATTTTCAACTTTCTCCAAAATTTTCAACTTTCTCCAAAATTTATAACTTTCTCTAAAATTTTAAACTTTCTCTAAAATTTTAAACTTTCTCCAAAATTTTCAACTTTCTCCAAAATTTTCAACTTTCTCCAAAATTTTAAACTTTCTCTAAAATTTTCAACTTTCTCCAAAATTTTAAACTTTCTCCAAAATTTTAAACTTTCTCCAAAATTTTCAAATTTCTCTAAAATTTTCAACTTTCACCCAAATTGTAAATTTAAGCAAATTTAACTTTTATTCATATTATAAATTTGTCCCAATATTTTATTATTTTCACAATTCATTTTTATTACTTTATTTATTTAAAAATTGTTCTTTCTTGGAAATTAAATTTTTTTACTAATCTAAATTATAACCAAAGTACATTTTTCTCCAAATTATTTCCGCCTCAATAAATAAACATTCTCCCAAAAATTCTCCCAAAACATTTCCTCAAAAAATAAACAGAAATTCCCACTGTAAAAGCATACTTGTACTCCGCCTCATTTCAATCCATTTTTTGAGGAAAACAAGTTTGAAATAAGCAACTCGGAATATTTAATACACTTACGATTCGCCCATAGTGTCATTTCCTCGCCACGAAAGCTTGCATAGTTTAGAGAGGAAGTGCGAGTTCCTCCGAGGAATTCAACCGCAGCTGCTGTCTCAAAGTCGTAATGAGATTTGCCCTATATAATACATATAAGTGAGTATGAGGGAGACGGCGAGTCAACGTTGGCGAGGAATATCCCGTAGTGTTTGCCGCAATAGAAAGTAAAGGAGAGAGAAAGTCAGAGAAAGGGAAAGAGAGAGACTGCGAGAAAGCAGGGAAAACGAGAAAGCAAACTGACTACTGAAGGAAGTTTGGAGAAGAATTGGAGACCGGCCTGATATTCCTAATGTCAATTTAATTGTCTCCTTAACGACACCCCAGTTCATTTGATTCAACAATACGTTTAGCGGAATGGGGCCAATTGTTGTCAGTGTGCTATGCGACTGCCAATTTATTATGGAGCTTCTTCTTCTTCGGAACAAAATTACGGCAATCGGACTTGAGTCGTCGCTGGGCGGCGGCGGTGGTGACGGTGGCGGTGGCGGCGGCGGCAGCAGAGAGACAAAGATTTTGTGCATGGGGTTAAGTGGATTTAAATTCCCGGGGAAGTCCTTCCCTCATCCTTTTATATGGATGTACATATGTGTTGACTTGTTTTTCTGGGCCTTTTGCATGCATGTACATATGTATTATTTTCTCATTTAAACACATGCTAATACATATACATTTACAAGGTTAAATACAGTTCTCCGTATGAAATACATGTGCGTACATATGTCTCCGTAAGAAATACATGTAGGTACATATGTCTCCGTAAGAAATACATGTAGGTACATATGTCTCCGTAAGAAATACATGTAGGTACATATGTCTCCTTTTAAAATTATATGTATAATTTTAGTCCCGTTTAAACACACGTCCGTACTTATATTGCGTATTTGTTGTATGTATTTGTAAAAATCCGACGTGTTTGCCGTACAAATTACTCCCCACTTGAAACATTTCCATGTATATGTATGTAATGTACATATATTATATATGTGCATTTCTCATGCTAAAAACCATATATGTATTTCCCATATAATAATTATTGTAGCTTTCCATATAGAGCCCCGTACAATTTTCCATATAACAGATCGATGCGGTCCCGCACTCCTTCCATTCCCAAATAGCCAATTATTCTTATTCCACCGTTACATTCACCCGCTTTAAAAGCCCAATATACCCGGGTATTTATATGCCCACTTTTCGTGCATTTTTCAACCGGATATTGAATCTTCATGTGTTTTATACGGGAATATTTTGAATGTTTTTATATATAAGGAGAATTTCTACATGCATTTGTATATGGGAGACAGTTGTACATGCTTTTCAATGGGAAAAAATTGTACATGCTTTTCAATGGGAGAAAGTTACACATGCTTTTGTATGAGAGACAGTTGTGCATGCTTCTCAATGGGAGACAGTTATACATGCGTTTGTGTGGGAGAAAGTAGTACATGCTTTTAAATGGGAGAAAGTAGTGCATGCTTTTTAATGGGAGAAAGTAGTGCATGCTTTTTAACGGTAGAAAGTAATGCATGATTTTTAATGGGAGAAAGTAGTGCATGCTTTTTAATGGGAGAAAGTAATACATGCTTTTTAAGGGAAGAAAGTAGTACATGCAATCATATAGGAAAAAGTAGTAATTGCTTTTCAATGGGATAAAGTAGTACATGATTTTACATATGGGAAAAAGTTGTACATACGGTAATATGAAAGGCAATTTAGCATGCTTTTAAACGGGAGAAAGTTTTGCACATTTTAATAGAAAGTTCCACATGTACGTATTTAAATAGTAGAAAGTGGTACATGTATTTACGTAGGAGAAAGTGCGACATGTATTTATATCGGAGAAAGTTCCACATGTGTTTATATAGGAGAAAGTTACATGTGTTTATACGAAACACTTTTTAACATGTGTTTATAGGCAGGCATATGTACGTGCATGTATTTACATGGGGAAAGTACGCAAAAGAAGAGAAACTATGCAGGAGCAAATGCAGGCGGTTGAAGAGGAAGTCCGGCGAACCTCGAAAGGTTTTGGAGGGAAAATCCTGGGCTTATGGGAGGACAGTAAAGCTCCGAAAACCCTCTCGTTCAGCATGATTTTAACCCGCTTTTCTTTTCTCAAAGCGTCAAGCACTCATCAAATAACACTCTGCCGACCGGAGCTTCCAGCGTGAGTGGGCCCTATTTAACCCAGCAATTAGCCACCCTGGAAATTCCTATTTATGTTTCCAATTACCCAGTCTCAATGATTTCAATGGCTTTTCCTCGTTAACAATCCATATGCATTTATATGAACGTACATATCTACACACTCAGGGCTTTTCCCGGAATTCGATGCAAAGCGGAATTGCTACGCCAATCGAACCCAATTACTTCCATTGTTCCCACCAACGGTTTACCGCCTATTCGGAATTTTAAATAATGGGGAATCTACGCTTGGTAATGGTTTTACTGTGGGCTGGAATTAATTGCAACTTTGTTAAATTTGCTGTAGTCGCTGGCTGGAACGGCGGCAGAAATGCCTTGTTAAAAATTGGTAGAAGGGGTTTCAAAGTTGTTTTTTACCAAGTATTTTACTATTTACATTCGTTGTTCCTTGCTTTCTCCACGATTTTTCTCAAGTTCAAAATTATATTTTTACGTTCTTTTTTATATTCCTTTCCTCCGATTTTTGTATTTTTCCTTAATTTTCTTTTGCTTTCACCCACTTTTCTCCATTTATTTTACAATTTTTGCTACTTTCTTTTCATTTTTTGTGTTTTTGTCTTCCCGGTCTAAAATTTTGCTTTATTTTCTCCGGAATCTTGATTTAATTTTCTCCAGAATGTTTATTAAATTTTCTTCAGAATTTGTATTTAATTTTCTCCAGAATTTGTATTTAATTTTCTCTAGAATTTTTATTTAATTTTCTCCAGAATTTGTATTTAATTTTCTCCAGGATTTTTATTTGATTTTCTCCAGAATTTTTATTTAATTTTCTCCAGAATTTTTATTTAATTTTCTCTAGAATTTGTATTTAATTTTCTCCAGAATTTTATTTAATTTTCTCCAGAATTTGTATTTAATTTTCTCCAGAATTTTTATTTAATTTTCTCCAGAATTTTTATTTAATTTTCTCCAGAATTTGTATATAATTTTCTCCAGAATTTTTATTTGATTTTTGACTAGAATGTTTGATTGACTTTCTCCGGAATTGTTGGTTTACTTTCTCCAGATTCTCTTCTAATTAATGGTTTCTAAAAACTATTGCAACCAGATATTTTAATTTATTTTCTGCAGAAATTTATTTTTCAGAATTTTTATTTAATTTTGTTCAGGAATTGTATTTCATTTTCTCCAGAAATTTTATTTTATTTTCTCCTGAAATAGTATTTCATTTTCTCCAGAAATTTTATTTTATTTTCTCCTGAAATAGTATTTCATTTCTCCAGAATTTTTAATAATTGTCTTCACACGTTTTGATTGACTTTCTCCAGAATTTTAATAATTTTCTGCAGAATTTTTAGTTTTTTTCTAGAATTTGTAGTAGACTTTCTCCAGAATTTTTATTTTCTCCAAATTGTTTGCTTTATTTTCTCCACGAACTTTGTTTCTACAAAACTTGTTTATCTTAAGGATTTTATGTTATTTTCATTAGTTTTATTTTCCCCAAAAATAAATAACCTTGTAGTTTCTCCCGTGAACCTCCAAACTCCGCATTATTTTTCCACTCCAGTTAAAAAATCCTCTTCAGCTTTTCAGCATCTCTCGGCGGCGTCCTCCAGTAATTCCTCTAATTTCGAAGCATGTTTTCCTCCGCTCGCCTCGGATTCCAAAATATTCTCCCGCTTTCCCCAGATTCTCTCTCTCTCTCTGTCTCACTCGCCCTCTCACTGAGACTTGTTTTATAAGATGAGCCCCAACGGAGATAATCTATATCCATTACTGGGAAACGCCAAGGATTTTTAAGGCTTGATCGCTCAATCATCACGCAACATTCATTCTCATTAGTCCGGAGCCAAAATACTCAATTCTCCGCTCTTTTCCCCTCGCGCTCTCTTTCTCTCTCACTCTCAATTTCCTCATTTCTTCGTCGTTCTCCAAGTTCCGCTCTTCTTGCCCTCGCCACCAAAACAACAAAAACGACGCTATGCCCAAAAAGTGAAAGCCCAAAAGTGAAAGTTGATAGTAAAATACGAAAAATGCCGCGTAAAAGAGAAAGCGCCATATAAATGTTGTATTTGAATTTTTTTGATTTTCCTAAAACATGAAAGTGTAAATTTGGGGAAAATCTAGAAATTTTATGGGAGAAAGCAATTTTATATTTGAAATTTCAATGGAGAAAGTTCTATTTCTAGTATAAAAATGATTTTCCGAAAAATACAGGAAAATTAAATAAACTCAAACTTGACGTTAAAAAGCGTCTTGGCATTTCTTGTGCATGTAAAAAAAACAGAGAGGAGGGAAATCGAGCCATTTCGCTCCATACGTTTTAATAGTCTGGAAATAACTATGTGTATAGATTGTATGCACTAGAGGGTAAGTGTATGCTATAAATATATGTACATATTATATAATATACGTTTTATGTACTTTTACATTATAGTAAATTCATGTAAAATTCTAGAACGAGAAAAAGTAAATAGCATTTTCGTATTTTCCCTATTCTCAACCTATACCGGAGCTTATGGTATGACGTGTGGCATGCAACTTTCTTTTTTTTCCTTTTGCCTTTTCTTGTCCACCGATCTCAACAGTGTCCGGACTGTTGACTCTGTGTGTCTGAATGGCAGGGAAGTGCAGCGGGGAATTTAATTAGAGAATTAAGTAGAGAAACTTAATCGCTACAAATGGAGAAATGCAGGTTGGAAAATGTGAGGAAATTCTGGGGATTGGGAATTTTTTTAATAAAATGTTTATTAAATTTTATAAAAATTAAGGCAATTTTTTAACAAATTGTGGCAATTTTAAACAAATTGCGAATTTTAAAAAATTTGAAATTAAAAAAAAAGTTAAAAGACTACTACTTTTAAAATTCAACAAAAATAGGTATTTTTACAAATTCAAAAAACAACTGATTTTGAAAATTCAAGACAAATAACTAATTTTTAAAAAGTCGGGAAAAATTTATAATTAAAAAGAAAACGAAAAAAACTATATATAAAAACGCGGATTTTTTTTTTGAAATGCAAAAAAGTTTGATAATTTTAAAAATGTAGAAAAAATTGATGTTTAAAAAACACAAAAAAGTGATAATTTTAATAAATTCAAGCAACATGGTTTATTTAAAAAACCGCGGAAAAAATTATTTTAAAAATTTTAGGAAAAATTGCAAATTTTACAAATTTAAAAAAATAACTGAATTTAAGGAATTTAGAAAAAATAGCACATTTTATAAAATTCATGACTTTTTTATTTAAAAAATTGCTAAATTAAGAAAAATTCAAGAAATTAATTATTTTAAAAAATTCAAGCTAATGGTTATTTTAGAAAATTCAAGAAAATAATTCTTTAAAAAACTCTAGAAAATAATTATTTAAAAAGTCCAATAACAACTAGCTATAAAATCTAAAAAATAAATAAAATAGAAATTCATAATCTAAAAAATATCTTGCAGAAAGTTCCACTTGATCTTAAGCGATCTAAAAAAACCTCGCTAAATTCTCCCCAACCATATAGAAATTACATAATATATACATAAACGAAGAAGCTCTGGCACACACCCGCTAAAAACTTCTCCACACATGAGCCCAGCAATGGAATTTTTGTTGGAGAAAGTTCCTTGTTTAAAAAAAGAGCAGCATCTTTTAGCCAGCGGTGCGGGTATTTCTGCGTATACTCCCAGCATATTATAAAACCTATATATGTACATAATAAAGGAAGATAAAAAAAATTGGAGAATATATAAAACCCATATAGTTTCCTCCCAATTCCCCGATATATGTATATTATAAGCATATACATATATATAACACGCTCTCACTTATCCAAATCCAATGAATCATTACCCTCCACTTGAAAATCTCCTGCATGCCCCTCGAAAACTTTTACTAGAAAACTATACATCCCCTGCACACTCAAGAGTTAGCAAACCTCAGCATTACTTGAGAATTCTCATCCAACTTTCTCTCTCTCTCCCTTTCTTGCTTTCTCTCGGTGGCTACTGCTCCTCTCCCTCATCTCAACTCTTCTCCCGTTGTTCCTTCAACGACCTCTTCTCTCTCCTTCTTCCATTCTCCCTCTCTCTCTCTCTCTTTCCATATCAGGAGAATAATAAGAGATTGTGCTTTCTCCAAATGAGATCTTCCTTTCACTTGAACACAAACTCGCCTTTGTTTCTTTTTCATTAGCTCCTATCTCTCTTATATAGCAACTCTCCAACCAAATAGCTTTGAACTACTTTCGCCTCTACTTTCCCCATATTTTCTCCACTTTCCCCCCAACCGGGACCACCATAACCAGCAGTAGCAGCAGCAGTTCAAGTCCTTTCAGGAGCCCGAGCATGACGATCACGGCAAAGCACAGCAATTTTACCTAATTTTTTTTAACTTCCGACGGCAGAGTACATGTAGATACATATTATTATTATAGTTTTATTATACATGAGCATTTACAATGTTTTAAAAATTTCTATTCATCTAATTACTACTTGTTTCTAGTATCTCTTATATGTATGTAAGAGCTTATTATAGGAATCCTTCGGAATCTTCAAAACAATCATGAGTGTAATTTGTAGTTGATACAAAAATTGATACAAAAATTGATACAAAAATTGATACAAAAATTGATACAAAAATTGATACAAAAATTG